>JBBPBO010000004.1:44532984-44655543 GCA_037974295.1 Cicer cuneatum
TTTTTTTTTTTTTGAAGAAGAATTTTTGTTTTGATCTTGAGCTAGATCTCATGTTGTCGTATGTCTTGTACCCTAAAAAAAATCTACTACGACTTTATCGCAATTCATTATATCGAGGTATGGTATATGTTTTACTTTCCAGTACATGATAACCATAAGATGCATTTGGGATAGATGGTTAAATTACAAAGATAATAAAAGTATATATCAATATATTAAGGTTCAATATTCGTCATAAAAAAGAATATACATAAGATAAAACAAAAGAATGGGTGGAAGACCCGACTTGGTTACTAGTAATTCAAAGGTAGATTGTACTAACTTCTCGTGCCATAGTTCGATCCATATTGTTGATATTGTATTCTTTGTTTTTGTTGTTGTTGTTGTTTTTGTTTTTGTTTTTCTTCTTCTCTTAGATTGCCTTTTCAGATTTTCAAATCATCAGGTATCTATTCTATTTTTGTACCCTAATTTTTGCCTAGGTTGCCCTTTCAGATTTTCAATCTAGCGGGTATTTGATTTTTTTTTGTACCCTAATTTTTGCCTAGGTTTCCCTTTTAGGATTTCAACCTAGCGGGTATTTTATTATTATTATTTTGTACCCTAACTTTTGCCTAGGTTTCCCTTTTAGGTTTTCAACCTAGTGGGTATTTTATTCAAGTATAGTACTTTTTTACCGCGTCTGAAGTGTGTATCGAAGTACAATACCCGTGTAGTGCAAACGGCAACATCTCATGCCAATCTTTATATGTTACAACCATTTCCTGAATAACTTTTTTGATGTTTTTATTTGCTGCTTCAACTGTGCCATTCATTTTCAGTCTGTATGGGGATGAGTTGTGGTGTTGAATTTTAAAGGTGGCACACAATTCATTCATCATTTTGTTATTCAGATTTGTGGCATTGTCAGTAATGATCTTGCTTGGAAAGTCATAACGGCATATTAACTCCCTTTTTATGAATTTGACCACCACATTTTTTGTTACGTTGGCGTACGAAGCGGCCTCTACCCATTTGGTAAAGTAATCGATTGCCACCAAGATGAAGCGATGTCCATTTGATGCTTTCGGTTCGATCATTCCGATGACGTCTATGCCCCACATTGAGAACGGCCAGGGCGTTGTAAGGGTGTTCAGGGGCATTGGTGGGGCGTGGATATTGTCAGCATATATTTGACACTTATGGCATTTCTTTACATAATTAAAACAATCTTTCTCTAGTGTGAGCCAGTAATACCCGGCCCGAAGAATCTTTCTAGACATGCCATGTCCGTTCATATGGATCTCATAAGAGCCATCGTGGACATCTTGTAGAATTTCTTTTGCCTCATCGACATCGACGCATCTAAGGAGTACCATATCATGATTCCTTTTATACAAAATATTTTCGTTCAAGAAAAAGCTCGCGGTTAACCGTCTTAGAGTTCTTTTCTCATTCTCCGATATTCCAGGAGGATATTCTCTATTTATAAGATAATGTTTGATGTCGTGATACCAAGGTTTCCCGTCGGTTTCTTCTTCCATTACGTGGCAGTAGGCAGGATGATCTCGACTCTCCATTTTAATGGATGGGATTTCATTGTTTTGACTTATTTGAAACATCGAGGATAAAGTAGCCAAAGCATCTGCCAATTGATTGTTTGCTCGAGGGATACGGTGAAAGGTTATTTTGTCAAATTGTAAAGATAATTCCTTTATGTATGTAAAGTAAGGTATTAGCTTCTTATCTCGAGTTTCCCATTCTTGGTTAAGCTGATTAATGACTAAAGTTGAATCTCCATATACTTCCAGTACTCTTGCTTTTGATTACAAAGCAGCCAAAATTCCCATGGCACAAGCCTCATATTCTGCAATATTATTGGTACAATCAAAACACAAGCGTGTTGTGATAGGTATGAACCTTTTTTTGGGAGATAATAAAACAACCCCAATCCCATGCCCCATTATGTTTGAGGCCCCATCGAACAACCGGGTCCATTTCCCATTATCGCACTCTTCAAACAAAACCATCATACCTTCATCAGGGAATTCGCATTGCATTGATTGATAGTCATCAACAGGTTGATTAGCCAGATAATCTGCCAAGGTACTCCTTTTGATGGCTTTCTGAGTAACATAGGTAATATCATATTCTGATAACATCACCTGCCAGCGAGCAATTCGCCCTGTGTGAGCAAGCTTTTCAAAAATGTACTTGATTGGATCCATCTTAGATATCAAGCAAGTCGTATGGCAAAGCATATACTGCCTTAAGCGATGGGCCGCCCAGGCTAAGGCACAACAAGTACGTTCTAACATTGTATATCTCGTTTCAACATCGGTAAATTTTTTACTCAAATAGTAAATGGTGCGCTCCTTTTTTCCTGTTTAATCATGTTTCCCTAACACAAATCCCATGGACCCGTCGAGGACTGTACGATACATAATCAAGGGTCGGGTCGGAACTTGCGGGACTAGAATTGGAGGCTTCTGCAAATACTGTTGGATTTTCTCAAATGTGTTTTGGCATTCTTCGTTCCACACAACGGTTTGATTTTTCCGTAAAAGTTTAAAGATCGGTTCACAAGTGGTAGTTAGTTGTGATATGAATCTTGAAATGTAATTTAGTCTCCCAAAAAAACCACGAACTTCCCTTTCTGTACTCGGGGGCGGCATTTCTGAAATGGCCCGAATATAATCGGGGTCGACCTCTATTCCTTTCTGACTAACCACAAATCCCAATAATTTTCTTGACCTCACACCGAAAGTACACTTGGCGGGATTAAGCTTTAGCTTAAACTTTCTAAGTCTTTTGAAGAGTTTCTTTAAATCAACATGTTTTTCTTCTGTTTGTGACTTAGCAATCATGTCATCTACATATACTTCTACCTCTTTATGTATCATGTCATGGAACAGGGTTACCATAGCTCTTTGGTAGGTCGCCCCAGCATTTTTCAGACCAAAAGGCATTACTTTGTAACAAAATGTTCCCCAAGGGGTGATGAAAGTCGTTTTTTCCATATCTTCAACTGCCATCTTGATTTGATTATACCTAGAGAAACCATCCATAAAAGAGAAGAGTGAATGACGAGCTGTATTGTCAACCAGAATATCGATGTGAGGTAACGGGAAATCATCTTTAGGGCTTGCTTTGTTAAGGTCCCTATAGTCGACACACATTCTCACTTTGCCATCCTTTATCGGTACTGGTACAATATTGGCTATCCATTGGGGATAATTTGCCACAGCGAGGAATCCTGCATCATATTGTTTTTTATTTCTTCCCCGATTTTTAATGACGTATCAGGCTTCATTCGCCTTAATTTTTGTTTGACTGGAGGGAAATTAGGTTTTAAGGGCAATTTATGCTCTACTATGCTAGTATCCAATCCAGGCATCTCCTGATATGACCAGGCAAAAACATCTTTGTATTCATGTAGGAGTTGAATTAATTCGTGATACACTTCCTTTTTTAAGATGGTGCCGACTTTAATTTCTTTCTTCCTTTCTTCTGTCCCTAGATTAATCATTTCTATTGGTTCTTCATGGGGCATGATACCTTTGGCTTCCTGTTCTACTGCTCTTAACAATTCTTGAGGAAGTTCATAATCTTTTCCATTATCTTTTTCTGTCTGACTAACAAAATGGTCAAAATTATGTGGCGAGATCTTAGTACAGTCATCTGTGAATGAACTATTCCCAAATCTGCATGGTTCAAGGCTAGGATAAGAAAAATGAACATTTTTGGGGACTGAATTTAAAAAATTTGAGAACAACAAGAAAGAACAATAAGAAAACCAAATGAAGATGCATTTATTGAACTTCAAAGTACTTAGAAAACAAAATTGTGTCCATCCTAAATATAATGAAACATTTTAAAGATCATAGTAAGAGTAACAATGCTTTTAGAATTACATGGGAATTGTATTAAATATTATAGGCAACTTGACTATTTTCCAATTCTTGATTTCCTCTCCTGCACCACACGGACGAATCCTATTAGCGTCATCAACAGAAATGTCATCTCCGGCTGTTGCAATATGGATCTCCCTTGTTGATCTTGCCCTTTGGAAACTCTGTTGCATGTCATAGATGGGAATCCTTTTGGTTATGGGCTCTCGATTCTCAATTCGAGCTAATCTCCTTTCTTTTTTCTCTTTGACCAATCTTCGTTTGTCAGCTCTAGTAGGTTTGTAGCCTAAACCCCACTTATCCCTATTCTCAGGAAGTTCCACCAATTCTTTGAGTCCTTCTTCATCTTTCCCCAAACCGTGCCATGGATGGTATCCTCTGCTCAACATGAATTTAGCCACCATAATAGAAGTGTTTGACATATGTGGTTCTACATGTGTCGTCTCGATGTAAGCGGTGTCCACAATTTCTAGTGTTTGAAATGCAGTCTCTAAGGCTTCTTCTGTCGTCTCAACATAAGGTGTGGTGGACAACTTACTCACCAACAAGTCTTCTTCTCCTAACACGATTACCAATTGATCATTTACCATATACTTCAGCTTTTGATGTAAGGTTGATGGTACTACGTCGGCAGAATGGATCCATGGTCTTCCTAACAAGCAGCTATAGGCGGGTACGATATCCATCACGTGAAATTTGATTTCAAATGTGATCGGGCCTATTTGAACTGGGAGTTCGATCTCTCCCATCACTTCTCTGCGACTTCCATCGAAAGCCCTAACCACCATGGGGCTTGGTCTCATATATGTACCATCACAAGGTAGTTTTTCTAACGTTGATTTTGGTATGACATTCAGCAAGGAGCCATTGTCAATGACGACCCTAGATATCATATGATCGAGGCACATTACTGATATGTGTAGTGCTTTATTATGCCCTCTTCCTTCAATTGGCAGCTCATCATCTGTGAAGGTTAGGTGGTTGTTGGCAGTGATGTTATTTATGATGCCTCCAAATTTGTCCAAGGTGATGTCGTGAGTTACATGGGCCTCATTTAGTATTTTCATTAATAGCTTCCGGTGAAACTCAGAATTCATTAGTAGGGACAACAATGAAATCCGTGCAGGAGTTTGATTGAGTTGGTCGACTATTTTGTATTCGCTCTGTTGGATGATTTTGAGAAATTCATGAGCTTCTTCATTAGAAACCTCTTTCTTATTTTCTACTTTCTCCTTTTCAACTTCTTCTGTTACAATTACATTTTTTTTCCCTTTATCATTGTAAGCCTTCTCGGACGTCACTATTATTTCTCTTTATGATGTTTCTGGGGAGTATATCCGACCACTTCTTGTCATCCCTCCTATCCCTGAAATGTTTGTGACATGGGTGGTTTTTGAGGTAGAAACATCTTCAATCTTCCGTTCAGCCAAGTGCGCCTCTACATTATAGTTCCAAGGTACCACTTTAGTGTCTTTATATGGAAAAGGGTTTGGTACACGAACTATTAAGGTCCTCATATCACTGGGGGCATTCATAGTTTCCTCCTTAGTGAAGTGAATGACCAATGGCTTTGGGATGGTTGTGCCAAGTTTTTCTTCTGATTGGGTTGCAATCACATCGTCATCCTTTTCCCAACGACCTCTATGAACGGTGCCTCCGTTTATCAATTTTTGAAGTTATTTTTTGAACTCATTGCATTCTTCTATGGAATGATCTTCCTTGAGGTGAAAATTGCATCTTGCTTTCCCATCGGCATTTCCTCGAATTAACCTAACTTTGCATAACTTAAAGAAAATCATTCCATCGGGGTCTTAATTTCCTCGACCTTATTTATGAATTAGTGATTCTCTTCGATAGCATTCACTATTGGTCCACCATGGCCAGGGAGGGGATTGTTTTTCACACTAGGCTCGTTTTCTTTAAAATTCAACCACCTAGCTTTAAGCAAATCGTGCACCTTAAATTTTAAAGCTAGACAATTTTCAGTCGAGTGTCTTATAGCTCAAGAGTGGTAATCGCATTCAGCGTTTGAGTCATATCCTTTAGGGTAAGGCGGTTCCATAGGTTTCCCTGGACATAGTGCAACCATAGAATTTTTTACCAGATGCGGTAATAATTCTGCATAAGTCATAGGGATTGGATCGAAATGTATAAACTTCTTCCCACGGTAGTTTCTTCCCCGACTCTCATAGGAATCTTGATTCCCTTGTATGTTTTGACTAAGGGTACCTGAGGTTTGTGAGGTTGCAGCGGCATAGGGGCGATGCACGAAAGAAGGATTAGCTGGGTTTGACGCCACAAAATGGCTTTCTCCCTCCTTTTTCTTATTCGCACCTATGGGCGGCTTCTTGGCATTATTTATTCCGAGATAGGCAGAAGTAATCTTCCCGTTTTTCAATCCCATCTCTACTCTTTCACCTCAGATGACAAGATCAGAAAAATTTGACGAGACGCTCCCTATCATTTTCTCATAAAACGGAGGCTGAAGAGTATTTATGAACATGGTAACCATTTCTTTTTCAGATAAAGGGGGTTCAACCTGGGAAGCTAGCTCTCTCCATCGTTGGGCATATTCCTTGAATGTTTCATTATCTCGTTTTGTCATGTTTTGGAGTTGCATTCTATCAGGAGCCATGTCGAGATTATACTTGTATTGCTTCAAAAAGGCATCTACCAAATCTTTCCAAGAACCGATATGAGCTCGCTCAAGGTGCATATACCAACTTAGGGAAGCTCCTGTTAAACTGTCTTGAAAGAAATGGATTAGCAGTTTTTCGTCATGAGCACAAAAACCCATTTTTCGACAATACATGATAAGATGGTTCTTTGGGCATGTAGTTCCCTTGTATTTGTCGAATTCAGGCAATTTGAATTTCGGAGGTATTCTGACATCCGAAACGAGGCATAAGTCTGAAGCATCAAAGCCGTAATTGTTTCCCCCTTCGATAACTCTCAAGCATTCTTCCAAGACTTGCCATTTTTCTTTGGATTGATGGCTCTCGAGCGGTCGAGGTTCATGATGTATGTTTAACGTCATCGGCATAGCTTCGGTAGCTTTTCCTTGAGACGAAGAGCCCGGAAAGCCCGAAGTAAGGGGTGAAGGTTGCACTAGAGAAAACTCACCAGTACTATGTTGTAAATTTGTAGCCACGAACAGCTGATTGTTAATGGGGCGATGAGTGTCTATTGGTGGGGTATAACCTGGCGGCAGACCATAACCTGGCGGCATTACCATGATCTTGCTTTCACATTCCGTTTTTACCCTTTCTATTTGTTGCCTCAGACCTGCTTCTTGTCGACGAATGACTTCATGTTTTTCCCCATATTTCTTTAGCAACTCTTTAAGCCTGAGACCTTCCATCACTGCGTCATCCCTTTCTTGACGTCTGAGTCTCAACTCTTCATTCGCACCCCGCAAACAGATCCGAGTTCTCTCCTTGCTTTCTTCTTCCTCTCTTGCTCTTTTCTGTACTTTCTCAAGGATAAGGGATTGTTGGGCATTTTTGTACTCCATGTCTCTAGAAGTCTGGTGAGCCCTCTCCAATTCTTGTTGTAATTTTTCAATTTCTTGTTCTTTTAGAGCTAAGTCGGCCTCTAAATCTTCAATACTGAAAAATGATTATGTTGTTACTACTTCGGGGGGCAATGGCATTGCTGTGAAAAGGCAACTTGATCTCTAATGCCCTCTTTTTCACCCAATTATGATATTCCTCTCCTATACCACAACTTTTAGGCCCTAACTCTTGACCTCTTCTAACGACATCTTCCCAAGATTTACGTATTCTTCTTAGCAGGCTAGCATCATTAACATCTCGTCCATGAATGACAAAAGATTTTGTTACATCCATCATCGGAGGTTTCATCAAGGGATAACCCAGTTGTCTCAATGCCACATAGGGATTATAATTTATACACCCCTTAGTTCCCATGAGGGGGACATCGACAAAGACACCGCATCTACAAATTACTTCATTTATTTCCTGACTCTAGGAGTACCACTGGACTGTTCTATCATTGAGATTTGCCAAAATGTTGGCCCATTCCTTTTTGCTTTTAGTTCTTAACTAATGTATGTCATGGAAAATATGTTTGACAAACCAAAGATAGAGTATTGGCGAACAACAATGGATTAGGCCGCCCTTTTTCTCATGAGGGAAGTCGAGCGTGAGTAAATATCAGCCAGAATTGCCGGTACTGGGTTCTCCCCTCTATGCTTGTGGGCCAAAAAAACGTCTACTGCCGTAAAATCCACAAAGTCCTTAATGCTTGGAAATAAAAAAATCCCATATATAATTAAGGCGAGCACATCCATGAAAGTGTCCCATTTTCCATTTCTTGCTAAGTTTACTGCTTTCTCTTCAAGAAACTTTCTTGGGAACCTGACCAAATCATCTTTGTTGGTCCTATTGTCTTCTATTTCCTTTATAGGGATATCAAGTGTTTCGGCAATTGTTTTCAGTGCGGGGTAGTGTTCCATGTATTGGTAAGGTTTGCTCCCTTTCATTGGATATCCTATTATTCGTTCGAACTCCTCCAACGTTAGGGCCAACTGAAAGTCCTTAAAGGTGAAACACCTGAAAGGAGGGTCATAGAATTGGGCCAACGCTGTAAGGGCATCCACTTGCACATTAACTTCAAGTAAGTCAAGAATTTTTCCGAATCTCCCCATAAAGATTACACGCTGTACTTTTTTTAACTTTCGAGCAAGATTCTTAAGGTTGCTTACATCTGATTTGAGAACCCTCAATGGCAAGGTCTTTCTTAATGAAGTAATGTTTGAGCCACCAATTGATCCCACGTTTCCTGTGGTTAAAGTTATGTAAGAACATAGGTGCACCTAAGAGAGGGGTGAATTAGGTGTTAGACGATTTTTCTGTTTTTAGAGTTTTGTGAGATTGTTCAAGTGACTGTATTGAGTTTATGAATGCTTTCTAAAATACTGAAAATAAATCACACAGAAATTTATCCTGGTTCCCCTTATAACCAAGGGTACATCCAGTCCTCTTGTACACCACAAGAGATTTTCCACTATTTGTTAGAATAAGTACAAGTCTAACACTAAGACTTCAATTACAAATTCCTAACACTCTTCCTAAGATAGCACACCACTATCTTAGTTTACAACACTTGAAGAACATACACCATTTTCTTCAAACAATAACTTTAATGATTTTTTACAACAATGTTCTTAATTAAGAACAACAGGATATTACAGTTTGTACAATGATAATAATTCAATATACTTTCAAGTACAATAGAGAACCTTTCTCAACGATATGAAAATGTAGAGCATGTACTTGAAGTATGAAAATATAACTTTGAAAAATTCACAAAATATTTCCTAAAGTTGTTCAAAGTTGGTAGTAGGATTGATTAGTTTAGAACTGAAGCTATGAGGTATTTATACTCCATAGACAACACTTCAGATCAGTGGCAATTGTTCCCATAACTTTTGATGAACTTATGCAATGTTCCAAAACTAAAAAATTGCATTATTTCGAAGTTGTATTTGAATACAGCCTTAGTGTATTCGAATACACTTCTATAACGTTCAATTTTTATTTAAAATTTGAACTTCGTATTCGAACACGATACCTCGTAGTCAAGTACAAGTATGAGATTTTTGCCACTGACTTGACTTGTATTCGAATACGCGAAGCTGTAGTCGAATACAAAAGTTCAATTTTAGCTACTGACTTGCAATCTCTATTCGGCTACGACACTTCGTATTCGAATACAGATCTTTAGTTTTGGCTACTAACTTGCAATCTGTATTCGGCTACGACACTTCGTATTCGAATACAGATCTTCAGTTTTAGCTATTGACTTGTAATCTGTATTCGGCTACGACACTTCGTATACGAATACAGATTTTCAGTTTTTGTAAAAATTTGATTTTCAAACATATGTTTATGTATTTAAATATTTTTATAAAATATTTTAATGCATATGCTATCAAGAGGGTTCTCATAATATTGTATTTGAAATGTATTTGGATTTTTATCAAGTACCTTAAAATCTAAGTTTCCTAATAGATGACTTGAATGTTGATTTCACTTTGAGCTGGCATCTTGATCGTAGTCTTTTGTCTTCATCAAAAACATACATCTTATATATTTTCATGTATTGGTAAGGTTTGCTCCCTTTCATTGGATATCCTATTATTCGTTCGAACTCCTCCAACGTTGGGGCCAACTGAAAGTCCTTAAAGGGGAAACACCTAAACGGAGAGTCATAGAATTGGGCCAACGCTGTAAGGGCATCCACTTGCACATTAACTTCAAGTAAGTCCAGAATTTTTCCAAATCTCCCCATAAAGATTACACGTCGTACCATTTTTAACTTTCGAGCAAGATTCTTAAGGTTGCTTACACCTGGTTTGAAAACCTCAATGGCAAGGTCTTTCTTAATGGAGTAATGTTTGAGCCACCAATTGATCCCATGTTTCCTGTGGTTAAAGTTATTCACAACAAGCCTTACTTTTTATGGTTTTGAAAATGATATGATAATGATTTTCTTCAAAAATGACTATGATAAATGATATGATGCAAAAAAAAATGACAATGAGGACAGTGAAAATAAAAAAAAAAACTTGGGTATGCTAGAGGGTAAAAATGAACAAGGCATGGGGTAAGTATATGCATGTGATTTACACGATTCTTTTCTTTCTATATTTTTTATGTGAACCTTTACTATGTGCGGCTCTATAGTTCTAAATCGGTTCCTAGAGCACACAACTCAATTCTAAAATATTAAACCAATTAATAGGTAAACTATGAAAATGGAAATATTCTAGAAAAGGTCAACTCTAGGTGAGACTTTCATGACAACCAAACAGGATGTACATTCAGAAGATTATCATTACACAGTCTCTAACTTATCTTAGGTTACACTCAGCCCGGGTATAGAGCTCACTCATAAGTGTGTGAATCGTGTTAAAGTAGTGTATAGAGAAATTAACAAAATCGTTATATTGAAAATAAACTAACATAGACACATATAATTATATTCACAATAAAATAAAATAAATAAAACAAAAGGGTAATATAAATAAAAATAATAAAAAAATTATATACAATTAATTAGATTGGGCTTGACTCTCAAAGTCCCCAGTGGAGTCGCCAGCTGTCGCGTCCGGTTTGTCCGCGAAAAATGAGTCGCCACCAATTTTCTTTTATTTTTTTTTAAAAGGAAAAATTAGATAAAACCTCAAATAAAGTTTTTGAACCAAAAAAATAAATTCGGGAGTCCATTACGAGTAGAGAAAGTAATATTACCCTACATCGTCCGTTAAAACGGTTACCCTATAATTAATTGTATACAAATTATTTATTTACTTAATTATTTATTTTACCCTCTAAAAGAATAATAAAAAGAAAAATAAATTATTTACATTAATAAAATAAAGAAAAATATTTTTTTTATAATTTGGTTTGACAAGAAAAAAACCTTGCTCCTACGATAGGAAAATCAAAACACACGTAGTTCTTGGGTAGAAAATATTTATGTGTTATCCGATTTTATTATTACTCTATTTGACTATTGTTTTATTATAGTAATTATTATATATGTATCCATAAGTAAAAATGTAATAATGATAATAGTGATAATAACAATAATAATAACAAAAAAATGTGAGATGTCTGTTCATAAATTGTATATTTTAATTTTTGTATTTTTTTGGTTTTTTAAATAAAAGAACAATTGATTTTTTTTATAGAAAACAATGGTAATGCGGTGGTTTATGCACGAAACAGATGGACACGACAGTGAAGCAGCCTATTAAAGGATTTGCTTATGGGTTGTCGGATCTGTCACGGCATAAAGGCCACTAAGTGATGTGGCGCGGCGAGCGAGGATGAATTTCATCCGGCGGCGGCGACTGTTAATTCTAAAAATAAAATAAATAAAAAACTATGTATTCGTTGTTATGATTGTTTTTTTTTTTATTTTGATAAACAGTTATGTGAATTTTGTGTTATGTTACAATGGGTTGAAGTTTATTTTACTTGGTGATTGGTTTACAAGCATAAATTATTTATAGTGTTTTTAGTATGTATGAAAAAAAAACAATTTTTTAGAACAAAACACTTAAGGAAAATAAAAGTTTAACGTATGAGTTTATTTTTGACAAAAATGACAACAAAAAAAAACAAAAACTAAATTACATTTTTAAAGAATGCAATACAAATAAACTAAAAGAAAAATTAAGGAATGCAATACAAATAAACGAAAAAAGAAAACATTAGATAAGGATGAGAAAATTGATACCTTACTGCTGAATATGGTTTGCTGGATTGATTTTACCAAATTCAGATTCTCCGCTCCTCTTTTGCCTATGATTCTCTCTTTTTTTTTTTTACTTTCAATCTGTGCTCCTCCTTCTTCTACTCATGGTGTAGACTATCTATAGACTTTCAGGTTGAAGGTTACAAAAGACAAAGAAATAATTGTGGATTGACTACCAATTACTATTCATCAATTTGTTTTCGGTTTCTTTTCATTCAAATGGTCACCATTATGCTGATTTTTTTTACTATTCATCAATTTTTTTTCGGTTTCTTTTCATTCAAATGGTCACCATTATGCTGATTTTTATTACTATTCATCAATTTGTTTTTCGATTTTTTTTTCATTCAAATGGTCACCATTATACTAATTTTTATTGTCATCAATCCATTTCCTTTCAATTTCTCTTTATTCGATTATGTACCTTTTTTTTTGTTTTAGAAAAGAGTGAACGCCTGAATAGGAATCAGAGACAAATAAGAACCAAAAACACTCATGATTGTATAAAGTTTATAGTCTAATTATTTATTTTTATTTGTATTTATTATATTTTTCTCTTTTTTTTATATATAATATTATATTTTTTTATATAAAAATGTCTAAATAAAGCGGATAAAATTAGGTGTCAACAGGTCTTAACATTATGAACAGTTTTCTTGGTTTGGTATCCAGGTGGAAAACCATGAAGAAAATAGCATTTATCAATAGTGTGGTTGGTTTTCTTACAATTTGTGTATAACCTAGAATTTGGGAGTTTTCCACCATTGGGTTTAAAAGTGGGTTTTGATTTGTTTTAAGATGGTTTAATTAAGGAATTGACAACTAGAACAGTTGGTTTGGGAAGAAGACCAATGTGATGTTGTCGTTCTTGCTGAAAGATCATAGAGTAAACCTTTGTGGGGGTAGGAAGAGGATCAAGAAAAAGAATTTGCAAACGAAAAGTTTTGTAGGTTTCATTTAGTCCTTAAAGAAAATAGAGAATCAAATCATGCTCTTGATATTTCGTTAGGATAGATAAGGTATTGCAACAGCAATTTGAAGAAGATTTGCATGAAGAGATGGGACAAAAATTGTAAAGTTCATCTGAGAGTTTCTTTAGGGTTCTGAAATATGTTGTTACAGAAGAATCTCCTTGTTTAAGAGAAGAAATGTCAGAAGTTATTTCAGAAACATGAACAAAATCACCTCGGGAGAACCGATTGCAGAGTTCATGCCAAACGGAGAAAGCGCCATTGAACCAGAGGATACCAGAAACAATTTCTGGATAATTGAATGATAGAACCACGAGATGATCAAGGTATTATAGCATTTCCGTGCGGAAAAATTGGGATCTTCAAAATTTAGTTTCTTGACCGACCTATCTACGAAACCGAATTTGTTTCTTATCTCCAACGATATGTACATAGTGCGATCCCGCCCATGATAATTTGAACCATCCAAGATTGGAGTGACGAGAACAAGAGAAGGGTTTTTGTTTGGATGTATATAATAGGGGCTGGCAGAATCACGATTTGGATGAAGATTAGGTGGGTGGGGGCAGAGGATCAATAATGTCCACCATTGGTGGTGGTGGAATTTATCACGAGAGTTAAATTCAAGGTCTTTAATTTCAAACACATCAAGAGAGCACATTTTCATCGCATCAAGGAAATTCAGTTCTACTTTATTCTATTCTCAAATTCAGTCTTAGAGATTCACATGCATGACCATTTTCAACCATCTATTCTAAAATCCCTAAATCTAACATAGAAAAATTAGTTTTCTCCTTTCAAATCCTTAAACCTCAAATCACTAATCTATGGTAAGCATTATCTCATACATGCATGTAAGAAAATAGGGGAAGGGAACCCACCTCTTCATTTTCAAAAAAAATGGAGAAGAGGATGATATTATCAACTCTTTCTTCCTTGGCTTCTAGAAGAAAAAAATTCACTTTTCCTTTCTATTCTTGATTTGCCAAGGATTTTCTCCTTTTTCTTCTTCTCTCTCACCCTTGCTCTCTTCTCCCTCTATGTTCCTTTCATTTTCTTTTTCTCTTGACTTTGTTTTAGTGTGTTGTGTAAGTGAATTGAAGAGACAATGAGTGGTGTTGAGTTTGTCAAATTGGCCACTTTTTTTTCATTGAAGAGGGAATGAGTGGTGTTGACTTGGCCAAATCGGGCTTATTTTTTTTGTTTTTCCTTAGGAGTCTACATACTAAAAACAAACCTCATTTATATTCACTCTTGTAATTTCCTTACTTATAACCCCAAAACAAACTATAACATGCATCACTCTATTTAATAAGTAAAACATAAACTAATTACTACCAAGTATTTAATGTTAAAGAGGAATTTTCCGCATGTTATCAGACTTAGAAAAATTCTTTTGTTTTGTACCTGAGAGAATTTTTTAAATTCTTCCAAACATGGGTAGTCTGTTTATAATATCAGCTACTTGAAATTGTTCATCTAAAGTCATACCTTCAGTGATGATTTAATGAGCTATATTCTGAATTTCATGGGATTGTGCCTCCACGGATTTGTCATCAGTCATATGGTATTTGAGGTAATGGCTCAAAACATACTTCTTAGCACTGCACCAGCTTCCTCGGTTCATATTTCTTCTTCGTGGTGTCCCAAACTTCTCTCGCGGTGTTGTTGGCACTCTAATAATCATACAAATCATCTGTAAATCCATTAAGAATATATTTCTTACAGAGGTAATCATTTTCCTCCCACTAGGTTAATTCTGCAGTTTTTTTATCCTTTTATATTTATTCGACAGTTTCTGGAACCAATTGAATGTTATCTTTTAGAACGCTGGCAACTTTTTTTCGTAGTTAAGAAGAAACGTCTTTTGTTGTCATCGTTTGAAGTGTTATCCCTCAAATCGAAATGGTTTATTGTAATTAAAAACAGCAAAGCCAAAACCATTATTCTCTTTGATAGATGGATCAGAAAGAAACGTATTAAAATTGTCGTTTTCGGAACAAAAAATAATGTTGAAAAAAAATAAGTTTCAGTCACCAAAGATATTATTAAGTCGAGTCATGGACTAGGACGCCGTTGTTAAGAAGTTTCACGGCACTACCCAAAATTGTGCAAGCAGATTATCAGACACGATGTCCCTCAAATAAAACAGTCAAATTACAAACTCTATCGGCATTCTAATACATTGTAGAAAAGCATTGTAGAATTACACCATCAATTTGGCTATTATGGCCACTCAGAAGTTTGGTACTACGACCACTTAAACTTTTTAAGATACAATTTTTCAGTAAAGGGGTACAAAGAAAAATGGGATGAACAAAATAGGGAGAAGAGAGAAAACATGGAAATGTTTCGAGTTTTGGTGCACTTTCTGAAGTGAACGAAGTCCACTATTTAAAAAGGAAATCTACAAGGTATTGGAGCAACATTCGCGTGAACGGTGTTGACTAGTTCACAGAAAATGACACAACAAGTTTGTAACAGATCTGCAAAATATGAGAAAGGAACCGAGATGCATTAAAAATAAATGTTAATTTTTTCAGGTTTCTAAAAAAATAATACACTACTTAGCCCAAACTCAACTTAATGGTGGCGGCGCATACGTGTCGTTGTCGGTTTGAGTGTGTACTCCCTCATTCCCATAATTGGTTACCCCTTGAGACACACTTCAAAGGTCATACCTCCACCTTCAAGGTCGGTCCAAGGGTCAAGCCACTAAACTAGGGCTTTAGACCTCAAAAAAAATGTTTACTTAACAATGAAAAATAGGCCTCCAAACTAAATAGCTTATGATATTGTTAATTGTTACAAATTTATTTATTGTTGTTGTTAGCTTGGTTGGTAAAGTTCAAGATTTGAAGTCTTTTGTCCATGGTTTAAATCTAGACTGTCATTATTTTTATGTTTTTACAATTTAAAGCCTCATTTAGGCCTTTAAACATGTTTGGGTTGGCCATGTCCACCTTATAAATACTAATATTGTGTGAAATCTCTCCTATGTAAGACTTCCAAAAATATTCAACTTACACAATCCTAACTAAAATTCCCTTTTTTATTAGATATTTCTTCTCCTACCTTTCAATGTTCTCATATACACAAAAATACATATACACAAAAAAACATGTCCGAATTAGCTAATACGACGTGTAAAACATACTTCCAGGTTAGTCAATTATTCGGTGTTTTTTAGAAGACTTAAGAGTGAGAAAATAAGCTTTCTCTTTTATTTGGCTTATATAACAACAAATAATTGTTTCAGATGAATAAATTATCTAAACCAGACCCACGAGGATAGAGAAATTAATGGACCATAATTCTGCAATACACTAGCCTCAAGCATCATCCCCTGTTAGATTTCACTGTAAGAAGAAGAAAACTTTATTCATATAACCCTCTTATGATCTTGGATATGATTGTGAGCACATAAATTTTAATTTATTCCGTTTAAGAGAATGTTTACTATTTAATATATTTTTTATTAATTATTTGTACAAATATTTAAAAACACTGAAAATAACAAACAATTTTGCAATAAAAACTTTCAAGAAAATAATTGAGAAATGAAAATATAAATGAGTTGCTAAAGTGGTGATTCCCAAAACAAAATTTTACTAGTTTTACTGAATGCATTTCGTTTACATGAAATTCAACTATGTAGAGAAAGACCATAGTGATGGCAAAACCCTCCGTAAATTTTGCTTAACCTGTGTAAGACACAAAGGAATGCGGAAATGGATCCACTCCGATTACTCAATTTCTCTTTTTCCGTTATTAAAATTTAGATGATGACTCATTCACCCTCAATTTGCTTATTTTTTTGGTTTTTAGCTAAATTCTAACTTTCCAGACCAGATCTTAGTTTCCAATAGTGTATTTGAAGACATAAAAGCAAATGCAGTAGACAAATGAGCAATCACCTAAAATTTAAAAGTGATGTTTAGTGCATAAAAGATATTCAGACCCAATCTTTTTTGTTACACTGTCATATTCATATTTCCAAAAATTTAGATTATTTGATGTCATAATATCATATTTATATTCCCAAGACTCTGGAAAAAGAGAAAATAAGAGAATGAGAAATAAAATGTCTGTTTGAAACACTTTTGCATTTTAGTTTTTAAAAATTGTTTTGTAAATTTGATTTTAAAAATTGTTTTAAAGAATAGAATTAAAGAAAAAATTTGTTTGAGATACTTGTTTTAAAAACAGTTTTAGAGATGAGAAAAGGAGAAAACTTATTTAGTAATTTAAATTTTTAAAATAGTTTTTGACTTGAGAATTTAAAAAACTGAAAACTAAGAAGTAAAACATCATTTATCTGTTTTGCTTTTTTAGTTTTAAAAAGTATAATATTAAAAATAGTTTTACAAAACAGTTTTTAAAAACAAGTTTTATAATTTTTAAATTTTAAAAAATTAAAATAGAAATTTTGGGAAGTGAATCAAACAGGCCCAAATTGCATCTAACAAAAGAAGAGATAAAAAAAGGCATCCATCATAAACCATTCTAGCAACATACAGTTTGACACTGAACAGATCCATGGGATCAAAGCTCTCAATGATTGATCATATAGTAGCATCAGGCATGCTCAACATTACTGTTATTACAACAAATCCAAGGAATTTGACACATTTAACACTTCCAAGGAATTATGATGTCAAACTCTGGGTAACTCAAACTATGTTGAAATTTCACAATCCTTAGCATGAACATAAGATTAACTGACAACAGGGAGCCATTTAAGATCTCAACAGGCCAAATAAAAATATATATTCAGACACATGAAACGACAACTATAACAAAAAGTTGGAAAATGTAGCTTTTTATTTGCAAAATGATGGCATATTCCATCCCATTCAAATCCATATTCAAACAATTTATAATAAACAATAATGTCACATTTCTCTCATTAAATGACGATGACACAGATTGTCAGGAGAAAATTGATGCCTTCTAGATGGAAATATTAACAGGTTCTCGGAGGATCCTCTCCATCTGTTGTGCCCTACTCCTGATAGACATATCAAAGACCTTGTTGCTGAATTCCAGCACTAGGCCACCAAGTATGCTTGCATCAATCTAAAAATCCAAAACCAAAATGTTAAACTTGAACTTAGAAGAGGTACGTGGATATATATGTACATATATAAAGTGAGTGAAATAAGAGGAGCTAATAGTGATTAGATTTGAGTCAATGTTATCAATCACAGAAAATAGCAGTCGGTTCAAATTATAGTATGTTACAGTGCTATAGCAAAGCTATAAATCACATATTGTGGAACTATAACAGTTAAAATTTTGCTATGCTATGGAGTCGCTATATTGCTATTTGACAACAATGATTTGTGTAATGAAAATCTTGACTGTCTATGATGATAGGTAGGCATGTACGTATGCACATATGTATAAGGGAAAACATGGAAGAAAAGATGTCACGTTAATACCTTCTGTTCAAGCTTAACCTTTATCCCGGAGCCCAACATTTCCTGAACAGTCTGCTTCAATGCGTTCTCCTCTTCAGGGGGAAGAGGCTGGTAAAAAAAATATAGAAAGTTAGGTATTGAAGAAATTATGTACTCTGTTGTTTGATGAGATGACATCATATCACATATCCAATCAGTCTATCAAAAGCCCATGCTAAAATGAATCCCAAAAGCATTGAAATGAGAGTGAACTTCTAGACACCTTACACTAGAAAACATGCAGCAGTAGTTTTACAGCAATAAATAAAAATTATATATATATATATATATAGGGAATGTATCTAGGAGAGAGCTTTTTTGCGAGTGAAAGCAGTATACATCATGGCTATATAGCCATACTTGGATGGTCAAGATTGAAAGTTATTGAATGGACGCATGATCAATAAAAGGAAACTGAAGGCTATGATGATATATAGTGAGAATGTATAGAGTAATTGAAGAAACTGAAGGTTAAGAAAGAATAGTGAGAATGGTGGAGAGATAAACCAGTTATGGCAATAAGATTAAAAATTTCTAATTACATTTATATACACAACTTCCAATGGATTATTTTGAATGATAATTTGTTTGAGATAAGGATTTTTCTGAAATATTTCTGACAATTTATACATATAGAATAGTGACTTTCCAAGTCTTTATTAATAATAAAAGAATCGAAGATAAGTATTATTTCTGCCATAGTTAATTAGCATCAGTGCTTCACAATATCAAATGCAATCATCCTTTTGCAAAAATACAGAAATGAATACTGCAATAAAGAGTACAAATATTTGAAAGGATGCACTAATTTTATAAATAAACTAGCCATCAAAGAAGTAGCACTTACAAAGACAGTGGTCACAGTTGCTTTGACTTCTCCCTTATATGCCATTGCCAACTCCGCAAACTTCTTTGCAATGGTGTCTATGTTTTGAAGCCTCCCATTCTCAGCAACGATAACTTCGCAACAAATAAATAAATCAACACACTAAAGTTATAGGATTTTAGATAAGGAGGAAAGAAAAAGAATAAATACAGAACTAATTATGAATATGATTAGGTATTATTGACGATTTGATACAAAAAATCAAGTAAATATTCAGATCGTATCAACCCAGTCCCTCATATTATCAATATTTCAAACTAATCACTACAATTGCAAAATATTAATCAAGTTTGTCCCTGTCAAGATCTATTCTTGAATGCATCTGTGACATTATTCACTTAGTTTCAAATTCATTCTTGATATTACCAACTAAATGTCATTATAATCCCTACATGAGGGACAAACATGAGGGACAGACATGATTGATATTTTGCAATTTCAGATATTATTTTGAAATATTGATAATGTGAAGGACTAGGTTAATACAATGCTAAAACTTCGAGAAATTGGATATTTACTAAAAAAATATATTAAACACCAACCTTTATATGCTAATGCAAAACTCAAAATCCTAGTTAAATAGGGAAACAAATCAAAATAATAACAACAAAGAAATATGGAAACTAAGATAAACTAATCCTATGAGATAATATAAGGAACACTAAGATATATCAAGATTTTATAATACATTTTCCATATCTTCTCATATTTCCCCGAAAACTAAAGATTACTAAGTTCTCATCGTGTACCCTTTGAAAGAGAAAAGGAACCAAATAATATAGTTTGATACTGAAGATTGCTGGGGCCAGATACATTTGGAACAAGAATCAAGACCAACTTGCAGCTGGAATCAAAGCTAAGGCCAGACTGCAATCATGAAAAAGAAAACTAATAAACTGCAATTGAGACAAAAACCAGTGACATTGTGACAAACTATATATGAGACAAAACTGATGCAAAACTACAACAGAGACAAAAATGGTACCAAACAAGAACCAAGACAAAACCAGTGGCCAGTGCCAAACCACAACTAAGGAAAACCAATATCAAATAGCAACTGAAACACAACCAGTGCAAAACCACAACTGAGACAAAACCAATGTCAAACCGTAGCTTAGGGTCTGTTTGCGAGGGGAAGGGAAGGGAGGGTTGGGGAAAAAGGGAAGGATGAAGTGGAAGAAAGGGAGGGTTTTGGGAGTCTATTTTTCTGCATAATACAAAATCCCATAATTTAGGGGGAATCAAAAAATATATTGGAAGAGTATTTTGGAGAGTTTAGATGATTTCTTCAAACCCTTCATATGTTGTTATACTTTAGGACTAACATAACATGACCAAATAAAGGCATATAAATGAAACAGGGAAATTTCAAGTGGAAAAGTAACAAATTAATAAAGAGATGTAGCACAATGCTATGTGATATAGGCTATGACTTATGAGTAAATATTCATTCACAGCCATTTCAGGATTGATGTTCTAACGACAGCAAGAAATTCACATGTGTCACTCCAGTGGATTAAATATCAAAACAGAAACATTTGCTACTTTAGATTGAATCTTGCGTAATAATGTTTCTAGAAATCAACCCAGAAATGGTTAACACTCCAGTAATATATCTTAAATAAGTAAAACTAGTGTTGACTGTTGATCCAGGCATCCAGCTACTAAATTGTTAAAAAAACAAGGAATTCTTAAAAAAAATTAATTGAGAAGTTCAATGGAAGTGTTAACCCATCCAAGTTAGGATAATAAATTAATAACACACTCATTAAGTTTCTACAAATTGGTGGCATTCTTGAGGGGCACCAATATAAACATAAGTTTTCTCCAACTTGTTTGAAGGATTTTTTGTGGTATAACAATAATAAACAATGAACCAAAGGGGCTAAAAATGCAATATAGCTGTCCAATCAAACTGCGTAAACACTTTACTCATCCCATCCCATAATATACAGTTATAATTACCATTGAACTGTGATCATTCTACCATAACCAAATACACAATAACTGCAAAAATATTTAGTCTAGGGAAAATAAAACTAAATGTGAACAAGTTTGCAATTTAAATTAGATTGTATTGCTTCAGAAAGTGAACGTAATTGCTAACATCATTGATGCGAAATTTCATTTTGCATTGAAGAAAACTAAAATGTTATAATTTGTGACTCAAGCTTACTAAATCATAAAAACTAAATTATTTAAACTTACTTTAAGATCATAATTGAAAAGATAACTTAAATAAAACAATACTATAATAAGAAAAACTATCATACCAAGGAAGTTCTTTGTAACATCTGAAAACTTAGCTTGGTCGCAAATCTCCTGAATGGCCTTTACTCTGATATCTTTGGCCACAGATATGTCCTTTATAAACTGTGAGGTTATCGCACTACCCTTTACCGCCTCAACAAATTGAAGAAGCTCAGAATCAACCTTTTCCACTGCTTTAGCTTTCACTGCTGCAATATACAAAGCAGAGGCATAGTTTCCTGAACCTCCAAACATAGGAATGGGGACCTAAAGCAGCAATGCAAAATCAATAAGACCAAGGGAAAAACAAGTCAATCAATCAATAATAATAAATGATAAATAAAATTAACATTCAATCTGACCTAAATAAAATACAATATATTAAAAAGAAAAAAATCAGAAAACTATGGAACCCAATTTGTCAAAAAAAAACAACTATGGAACCCAAAAAAAAAAATATTGAATTAGTTCTTGCAGTTGTATTCAATTAAATGTACTTACACTATTATTTTTCTATATTTTCCTTACTTCTTCTACTAATCACAGACAAGATTGTGCACATCAATACCAATATATTTGATTACCTTAATTTTGGTTTCCCTTTGCCCTGGTATGTCCGCATAATTTCTGGAAGCCTGTACAAGCATAAGATGAGAAGGAAATAAATTATGCACCAACAAAGAGAAAAAAAAACACAACTGCAGCCAACAACATGAAAAACTGAATATGACTCAGAACTGAATCCAGTGTACAGAAATCACTCCAGAAACTTCAAAACAGTCAACATATATGTGAATGCAAGTTCTTACACTTCCATCACATGTGTTAAAGCAACAACAAAAAATAAAAAATGGAGAAAACAATTAACCAACAAAAACAGATGATCAATTTAATACGTTATGTGCATAAAAGGGGTCATTTCTCACCCAACCACTCATAAAAAATTGAGAAAAGAATTATAAAAAATTGTCATGTAGAAGAAATTTTCACAACAAAAACGGATGGACAATTTAATACATTGTATGAATAAAAAGGGGTAATTTCTCAAATAACAACATAAAAATAGATAAAAATTTATAATTTAGTGTAAAGATCAAGCTCTGAGTCTAACCCATTTGATCACTAGGTTAAAAAAATGTAAATTTCGAAACATCAACGATCTATGAATTTATCGAACATTGATTTATCGAATTGAAATGAAATGATAGAAAAAACATAGCATTGGATAAGAGATTGAAATTGAGAATTGTTTATTCACCTCCGAAATGGAAGGGGCGATGAGGGAGCGTTGAAGAGTGGATCTCCGAGAAGTAAGAAGCCCTAATTTGTTGCAGATAGAGATCCCTGATCTGACTCGGCCGTACAGTGCCATTACCCCGATGCGAAACCCTAATTTTTGTTTTGTGAAGATTCTGCGTTTTCTGTTGTGTTGTTTGAAGAGTGTGAGAAACAAAGTGGTGTGTTTATTGCTTCGAATACGATGGTATAGGTTAAAATCGTAAATATGAGCACGTGTAGGGTAAATTAATATTTTCGCCTTTTATTCCGTTTTTTTTTTTTTTAACTTTTACGAAGATTTATTTTAATTTTTAGCTAATTTCAAGTATACATAAATTAATTTGCTATATATCGGTACATTTAATTTTTATATTATAGTTAAATGAGTTTTTATTTTTAAAATATTTTTTATTATTTATATTTTAATTATAATAATTAAATATTATTTATTAAAAGTGTCATTAAAATAAAAAAATTTAACTTTTTAAAATTTTTATTATTCATAATAATAAATATCAAATATTTTTACACTAAAATATTAAAACTTAGTATAATATTTATAAACAACAAAATTATGTTTTTTCTTATGAAATAGTTTTTTTAAAAATACAAAAATTAACAAATAATTTTTTAATCTATAAAAATAATTGTTAATTTATTAATTCATAGAATAAATGTACATTCGATCCGTAAATATCGCATAAAATCTCTGTATGTTTTAATTCTTTTTTGTCGTTGAAAAATTATATTTTGTTGAATTTTAATTTATATACTTAAGTGTAAAGATGTTTTACATCCTTAATCAACTAATTATAACAAAATTTAATTCATATGCACTAACTCTAAATATATTTTTTACTATCTATATATCTCTATATTGAAGACTCTTGTAAAAAAATATTATCTTTTTATATAAAAATTTTTTCAAAATATAATAAATGTTAATTAATTTTCTTTTGAAATTTTTTTAAATTTAATTAAAATATCAAAACAAATCTATCGGAACCAATACATAGATGAATATATATAAGGTGAACATAATAACATTTTTTAGGGAATTAGATGTTGGACAATTTTTCTGTTTTTAGAGTTTTGGAGAATGTTTAAGTGACTATTTAAAATTTGTTTAATCTTGGTGTGTTAGTAAATGAAAACTGTAAATGACAGAAGGTAAAAACACACACAAATTTATCCTGGTTCCCCTTACAACCAAGGGTACATCCAATCCTCTTGCACCCCACAAGAGATTTTCCAATATCTGTTAGAATAAGTACAAGTCTAACCCTAAGACTTTAATTACAAATTCCTAACACTCTGCCTAAGATAGCACACCACTATCTTAGTTTACAATACTTGAAGAAAATACACCACTTTCTTCAAACAATAACTTTAATGATTTTTACAACAATGTTCTTAATTAAGAACAACAGAATATAACAGTTTGTGCAAGGATATCAATCCAATATACTTTCAAGTACAATAGAGAACATTTCTCAATGATATGAAAATGTAGAGCATGTACTTGAAGTATGAAAATATAACTTTGAAAAGATCACAAAATATTTCAGAAAGTTGTTCAAAGTTCGTGGTAGGATTGATTGGTTTAAAACTGAAGTTTTGAAGTATTTATGTTCCAAGGTAACACTTCATATCAATGGCAATGATTCCCAAACGTTTTGATGAACTTTTGCAATGTTTCAAAACTGAAAAGTTGCATTGTTTCGAAGTTGTATTCGAATACAAATACGGGATTTTGTCCACTGACTTGAGTTGTATTCGAATACACAAAGCTGTAGTCGAATACAAATGTTTCAAAATAGCTACTGACTTGCAATCTGTATTTGACTACGACACTTCGTATTCGAATACAGATCTTCAGTTTTAGCTTCTGATTTATAGTCTGTATTCGACTACGATACCTTGTATTCGAATACAGATTTCTAGTTTTGTAAAAACTTTATTTTCAAACAAGTTTATGTTATTAAATATTTTCATAAAATATTTTAATGTATATGCTATCAGAAGGTTCTCATAATATTGTAATTAAACTGTATTTTGATTTAATATCAAATGCTTTTACCTAAATATAAATTTAAAAGATAAATTACTTAAAATCTTTTTTTTTTATCAAGATCTTTTTATCTTCATAAAAAATGTAGATCTTTAAATTTTCAACCGCCACGTGGATCGTAAATGTAAGAATTAAACATCCGAAGTGAACTTCAACAAACGGGGAGAAAACCCAATACCAAAAACCTGAACCCCCACTCTCTCTCTCTAGGGTTTTAGTATTTGAAAACGAAAAAGTTTTTCTCAGAGCGATCATGGCATCAGCTAGGGTTTTTGGAGCATTTGCCGGAAGAGTGCTCATGGCGGCTGCGGCGAAGGGAGCCCCCGAGAAAGCTACTGCGTCAGGCGGAGCTGCTTCAACAAAGGTGGTGAAGAAAACCGTTGCGAGCAAGAGTAACGGAGGCATACAGAAGGTGGTTCCGGTCTCTTCTGAGCTCGGACAGTTCCTCGGTTCACCTCAAGTTTCCAGAACCGATGCTGTTAAAAGAGTTTGGGAATACATGAAGATGCAAAATCTTCAGGTTTTCTTTTCATTTCCACTCAATGCTGCTATTTCTCTATGTGATCTTTGTTTTTTAACTTCATTTCTCGTTTGAAATTAATTTTCGCATTGAGCGAAAATCCTTGTCTAGTCTACGATATACGGATTGATTTTGTGATGGATAGTTGATTAGGTCATTGTTTGTTGTAATCACAGTGGTGTTTTTTGCTGATTATTGCGTAATACAATGCGGTTTGGTGCTAGGTTAGGTTTAACTTTTTGAATGGATATATTTGTGCTCTGTACAGTGTTGCATCAATGAAGTTGACTATTTGTTTTCAAATTTATCTATCTGTGATGGAACCTGTTTCATGTACTTTTTGAAATAACAAATGCAAATCACTTCATTGCGTCATTGCGTCGTTACTTGAATGATTAAGACTAGTTAAGTTTTGATAAATCTTTTTGAAGAGGAATTTGGCATCATTTATCTACGATTTGGTCTTCAATTTCTTGTGAATAAGATTGTAAATAAGATTGATGCAAATTTTAAATCATAAATGTATCAATTATCTTTTGCTAATTTGTTTTAGAAGCTATTCATGGTTTATAATCTACTTGTTCTGCCGCAGGGAGAAGACATTTGTGTAGCAGCAGTAAGAGAGGTCAAAGAAGAAACCGAAGTAAGTAATCTCTTTGTGGTATCTATTGAATGTGGACTAGACATGAACTTCGGTTAAACTTGTGTCTAAGACTTCTGATCCTACAGGAATTTGCTGAGATTACAAAGGAAGGATCTTTGGAATTTTTAGCAATGCGTCTTGATGGGATACTTGGACTTGGATTCCAGGATATTTCAGTCGGTACCTTATATTTCAGCAAGGATCTTTGGATCTTTGCTGTATTCTTCTAGCCAGCGCTCCTCATCACGTGCTAACATCCACTTGTCAACTTTTTCCATTATAGCCTTCCTGTTGGAAGCCTCTTCTCTTGCTCTTGATATCTGTTCATCCATGCTCATGAGGAGATCGGAGTGGTCAATCTCCCCTTTTATCAATGTAAGTCAATTTTTAGGCTGGTTTAATTTTAAAGTGAATATACATAAGCATTTTTGAAATGGATTGCACACATTAGTTTGATTCACCTGAGTTTATGAGGCTAATTATATTGTTCATTTCTGTCCGTGAAGGAATCTCCACGTGAGATATCTTGCATAACAACTCTAGTTCCTCCTGCTTCTTCTGGAAAAGCTCCTTCGTCTTGCTTGCTTTTAGTTGATCTAGTCTTTTTACTTCAGCTTCAGTCTTGTAAAAAGTTGAGGCTTTTTAAATTTCTGAGATATTATATTTTGTAGATCTTTAAGTTAGATACATACCTGCTGAACTATCTCCAGAGTAAGACTTCCTGGCTCTGATACTTCCACTGATGAGACTGACAACAAATTGATTACATGGGAAAAAGATTGTCTATCACTTTAAGGTGTATCCATAAGATTCCATAGATTTGAGAGTGCTTCGCCTAAATAGTGAAGCTACAAAATATATCAAGAGTACAAAATTGTATAAATTTGAAAGCATAAAAGTCAAGGGAAAAACACAGTACTTTAAGTTTAAAGACCTTATTATTTATTTTAGAATAGCATCATGAGATTTTGACAAAATTTTCATAGATCCCTCAAAAGAAAACAATTATAGTCCTAATTCACCTTGTCCATCCGATTTTGCTTTTCTTCATAAAGGGACTCCACCGTGTCAGCATTGTCCAGTTGGTATCATCAACTATGTCAGCATTGACTTTTGGTGTTTTCATCTTTAGATTGAGGTTGGAGACATTCTACTTGCAAACAATTCAACAGGTTCTCTTGCATTTATATTCCCCTTCACATTCTTTCTATATATGCCTTGAATTTTCATTGTTTCTTTTTGTTATGACTTATGAGTGACCACTATGTATGTACTAAAGATTAAAATTGCTCAAATTTATATGAGATCAGGAAGTAACATATTGCTAGTTTAAGTTTCATTGAATTTTGTACTCTTGGTTGTTTGCTTCTACCATTTCCACATATAATAAACTTCTGATATAAATGTTGAATCTATTTATAGGGCTATGTCAAGGTGGTTGTGCTGCCATTATTGACTCAGGCACATCTTTAATTGCTGGTCCAACAGTATGATATCAACCATTATACTTCTATCTTGTAACTTTTTTTATGTTACCCTTTTTAATTTGATATCTTTTTCTTACTTAATTCTTGTTTGCAGAATGTTGTGACTCAAATTTAATTGAAGCTATGCATTAATTGATTTCTGTTATCCGTTTTAATTTGATATCTTTTTTTCTTTCCGGAATTTAATTGTTTTACTTTAATGCATAATGTCTTATAGTAAATTCTGTAATCTGTTTATTTGATTCCTCCTCTGCTCTCTTTCCTGATATAAATCTTAGCGGCTGTTTTCTAAGAAAAGCTCTTGAACATTGATTGAAGCTAAACAATATAGTAATGCTGCCTAATTTCAACTGTTCCAGGTCTTGGAACTTGGTGTACTCTCAAGACTGATGATTATGGTAAAATCCGATTCCATAGAAGAAGGCATTAAAGCATTATATGCTGTTTCAGCTTTGATTCGGAATAATTTAGCTAGTCAGGAATTGTTCTATGCTGATGCTGGAGGTTTGATGCTTAACATTGTTGTCATAGTTTTGTTTTAAGTTACTCCTTTTCAGCATTGGTAATTGAAATTGGTTTTTTAAAGGATATTTGAGGAATGCAACTATTGATATGAAGCTACGGAGGAAGGATGTGCTTCTATTGACTGATTTAGTAAAGTATCAATTAGAAAATGTCAGTGAGCTTAGGATGCATGCAATTGGTTAGCTTTTTTTTAATTACGGTTCTTTTAGATTTTGAGGTAGGAGGTAATAGATTTGTGATAGCCTTCAATCTTCGTAGTGTAATAACACCCTACCAGCTGTTGTTAAATTATGATTTAAGTCACAATCTTTCTTTTATGATTTTTGTTAATTATATATATATTTTATTGTGTGACAGGTTTTAAGAGTTACTTATTGGTATTAATAATTTAGAATTACAATTAGTAGGGAGATAAAATAAATTTAAATTAATAAATATTGATAAATAAGTTTTAGTGACAGACAATACCGTAGGAATAAATCAATTCTATTTATATATATTTAGTTTTTAGTGACAGACAATATCATAGGAATAGATCAATTTTTTATTTATATTTATCTAGGGTTTAGTGACAGTCATTGTGGTAGGTAGAAATAAAAAATTTGACACTCCTCAAAGTGTAGCAAGACGCCCCCTTAAAGTTGACAGTGGATTTGAGTGTCACTAAAAGTATTATTGACCTATACCTACAGTTTTTGACTTTTAATGACAGTTTATATGTCACAAGAAGTTAGTTTTCTTGTAGTGATGGTACGTGCTAAGAAACATACATAGACACAAGAGAATGAGATTTTACCACCACCTATTTTATCCCCAAAATATGTCAGTTGGCACCGTCCAAAGATCACGTGGTGATTCGCATATGGCCTAGAGAGGTAAAATTGTTTTCAATTATATTATAAAATGAATTGTTTTTAATTATATTATTATGAATTTTTCGCAGTACTGTGAATCAATCACAGACGAAAAACCAAGCTGCTAAATATTACTAATCAAGACTGATTTGTGACTATCATTCATGAACCAAGATTGTCATCCCTCTAGCAAAAAAGCTACACATTATTAATCATGTTATTTTGTTTGCATTTGCTAAGACGAGTGACCCTAAAGATGGTGCTGACAAATGCCCATGTAATGCTTCAGTTGGCTTACTTATGAGTTCAGGAAGCAGTTATCCGTTGTTCGGAAGCACAACATCATCCTATGATGGCATTATCTTGTCCCATTATTCTTTCATATTGACATCCAGTTTATATATTGCTTTCATATTTTTTCAACTGTGATATTGACATAGTAAAGTAGTAGCATTCAGGAAAATTGTCGCAACAACATTCACCAATACATTAACTCGTCCAATGGCAATCACTACTACAAGAAAATTGACTTTTAGTACAAAGTTTGTCACTAAAAGTCAAAAACTATAGATAAAGGTCAAGAATACTTTGAGTGACATTTGAATACACCATAATTTTAAGGGGTGTCTTGCTATATTTTGAAGACAATCACTATATGTTTTTGATTTCTACCTATTATGATGACTGTCACTAAAAACTAATATAAATAAATTATTGATCTATTCATACGATATTGTCTGTCACTAAAACTTATTATTATTTATTAAATTTATTTTATTTTATCTCATTACTTATTGTAATTCTAAATTATTAATACTAGTAAATTAAATTTAAATTTTTAATTTATTTTAATTAACTAACTCCATTGAAACTTATAATAAAATATAATTTAACTTTACTAATTCCATTAAATGCATGTTACTTGCATTCCTAGCATTTTAATTATAACACTAACTTGAGTATCATATCCTTGTGGCAATTTTGAAATGAAATTATGAGCATTAGAAGCTTATGAATAGAAATTCCATCAACAAATATTTCTCCACTAATTAGATCATAAAATCTTTGCAAAACGGATACAATAGTTGATTTTTCCATAACCACTTCCTCTAACTAATGTCAATATTTTACTTGATGGATACACAAATTCAACATTCTTAAATTCAAATTATCCTGATATTTTATCTAAAATATCTCTTTTCATGTTTTCATAATCTATCTTTGAAATCCTCCAATGGAACATTTTTGTTCTTGAATCGGTTAAAACCACTTACACCTCCACAAATAAAATCAGCATCATCCTAAACAAGTGTAAAGTAATACAAAATCAGTTGATACCCAGTAGAAGTGAAACAGAGTTGTGTGCAAGTCAACAATGAGGAATGGAGTTACTCACTAGAAGAGGCAATAACTTATTCTTATATCCTTTTGTAACAAAATCTTTCAAAACTTCCTTACAGTCACTGTTACAAGTAAAATTACATCGCACCTGAATGATGACACCAAAATAATCAGTACTGACTAAAAAAGTTTCATTACACAATTTTAAGTAGATATAAATCTAGCGTTGGAAATAGTTACGCATATTTTAAGTAATAATAAGCTAGGATCAAAGTTATTGTGCAAGTTCGTAGCCAACATACTTTTAAATTTTTAATAGTTGTTGTCATAGTGTGTTTTAACCTGCATTTTAGTTTTCATTTATTTCAGGGTCATGGGGAGCTAAGGGTATTTAGCAATGCAAAAAAAGTTGAAAGAAGTTGTCTTTGAACATAATGAGGTGGAGTAGTTGGTTAAGGGTTCAGGACTATATATGTTGCTAACAGGCAAATATGAAATAATCGACAAAGGGATCATATTTACTTTCGTAGGGAGGTGGCATCGAAACACCAATAACTTCCATCTTTCGATTGAGATGACAATCACACTCGATGATGTTTGGTCACATGAGCATTCTTTGTTGTCACAATATTTGACAAAGATGAGGCTGCAAAGATATTAGTCGAACATCTTGGAATTACTAAAGCCTTTACTCATTTTATATTTAATGTCACATGGAACACAACAGTTCAATTTAATTGGCTACTAGAAGTATACAATTAACGTTGTCGTGACCAGCTAAAAGATGGCTACGAGGGAGTTTCTCATTTTTTTGGTTGGTTGCACCCTTTTCAGCGACAAAAGTGCATTTGATGTCATCGTTTGCTACCTAGAGTACTTATGAGACCTCAAATTAAGTGGAGGATACACGTGGGGTGATGCTGCTCTTGCATACTTATAATGGTGTATGGGTATCTAACTATTTTACACGTTTTGAACTTGTTGCTTAATATGTTGATAAATTATATTATTAATTATAAACTAATGATATGTTAATATATATGTGCATGTTTGGGTCTATGAAAATTTTCCTACGTTATGTCTAGATTGTTGTTGACCTTCTTCTAGATATGTTGAGGAGAAATCCAGATCCACTCTATGGAAGCCGAAGCGGGATAGTGGTTTGGTTCTTCCCTTTAGGAATGCCCGTGATGAGATCGATGTTGATCAGGTATGTTGGATAGCGTATGAAGAGCATAGAACGACACACTGTTTCAAGAGGCTTCTTTGTTTAGAAGGTGGATTTAGTGGGGTCCAAAGATGTATGTGAAGTAGCAATGTCAATTTACAAGGAAGGGGGTTTGAATTGTAAATTTGCCTATTTAAAAATTCTTTGTTAAAACTTAAGAAAATAACTCAAGATTGATCTTGGTTGTGAAAACAGAAAACGGAGAACGTTATTGGTTCTGAAAACAGAAAACAGAGAACATTCTTGGTTAGTTAAAAATGAAAATCAACTTGTCTATCTAACCTTAATAATCGAAACACTGAAAGTAAACAGAGATAGGGAAAAGATATCACACAATGATATATCCTGGTTCACCCAACCCGGGCTACGTCCAGTCCTCACAATCGTGAGATTTTCCACTAAGTGTTCAAACGAAGAACCTTCTTGGTTTTACACCACCTAGCTCAAATCAACCTTGATATGTTACAAACTACAATCCTTTACACTCAGAAAGGAGTTCAATTAGGTCACCTACTAATCTTGAGAGGATTTTACACTTCACCTTGTTGAGACAAAATCTCAATTAATTGTGATAACGCAAGTGGATCATGTCAGTTTCTTGGTGAAGCTTTAATAAGCTGTTCGTGCAGAAAGCAAAACACGATTGCATTATCAACATTTAAAGACGAATATGTATCAGCAGCATATTATTGCTCTCAATTCATTTGGATAAGGAATCAACTTGAAGACTTCTATGTAAGTTATTCAAATATTCCAATTTATTGTGATAACACTAGTGCAATAAATCTGTCTAAAAACCCCATTCAACATTCTAGATCCAAACTTATTGAAATAAAACATCATTTCATTCGTGATCATGTTAATAAAAGAGAAGTTGAATTAATCTTTGTTGATACTCAAAAACAACTTGCAGATATCTTTACAAAACCTCTGGTAGAGGAAAGTTTCAACTTCGTCAAAGAGAAATTATAAATCATTAAAAATTCAGTCTGTGTGCATTAAGAAATTTTTTTTGCTTCTGCAAAACCAAGAATCTTCTTGGTTTTACGATCATTCTCCGTTTTCATGAATCATTCTCCATTTTCCTTACTCAAAACTTAAAAAGTGCTTTTTGCTTGGCATTTATTATAATTGTCTGCTTGTCTTGAAAATTTACCTGCCACGTTGTCAACTCTTCACCTTTCCGCCTCCAATCCTCTCTCTTTCCAATTAAACCATCTCTTCAACTTCCCTCCAGAAAACCAAAAACCGTATGCAACCTCTCCACTCCCAACAACTCTATGCATTTCATTTCCTAATTTTCTACATCTTCATCTTCCCAAAATTCCTTTTGCCTCTCTGAAACAAACGTTCTCCTGATTTAGAAAATGACAAGAACCAAAGTTTCAGCAGGTAGAAACCTGTGCCCTAACACACCCTCATCATCATCATCATCTCCTTCATCCCCGCCTTTCCAAAATCGTTCACCATCACCTCCACCCAGACCATCATCTCCTGAAATGTCCTCAAATAAAACTTTTTCAGACTATATGTCTTCCTCTTCTCATGAATCAAGCCCTATTGTTCTTCACCTACGACCTCTTGCCACCGTTCTTCCTCCACTCTTTACAAGCCCTCCTTTGAACGTCTCTCAAGCTCATTCCCACTTGAGAAAGCCAATAGCTAAACCCACTGAAGCCAAACAACGTTCTATGCGCATTCTCGTCGGAATAGGTACCTCGAAAATAAAAAACTCTGATCCCATTGTTTTGATCATTTCTGACAGTGATTGTAACATCCTCTAAATTTATTATTTAAAATAATTAAGACTTATAAATATATATATTTCATTATTAATTTAGGTGTGATAATTATTTGCCTTGTTCGACTTATTGTAGTTAATAAAATTATTAGTAAGAATTATTTAATCAATGGAGAAGTTTTATATAATTGTATATATATTTATATATATGTGTTTTTAGTACAAGAAGAATTTGAGTAGGTGTGACCCAACCCATAATAAAAATTTGGGCTTGGAGTTGGTGGCTTAGTTTTTGTATGATCAAGGTTAAGAAAAAAAAATAGTAAATAAATAAAATAATATTTTCTCCCTTTTATTCTTTATTTGAGCCCAACACTATCTACCCAATAATCTCCACTTTAAATTTTTCCTAAAGTCCACAATATTTCCATACTAAGTAATAGTAAGCAGAAAAAAATACCGAAAACCCTAGCCGTCATCTCCTTCACACCTCATATCCTTCGTGCAACAAACTTTTCGTATGAACAACTTCGTGGGGGCTTAGAGCTTCGTACTAGGAAGAAAAGCGGCCAAGGTAAGGGCTTTTCCCCACGCAAATTATAGTTAGACCGTTAGTTGGATGACATGAAATTAATAATTATAATTACTTGCTTTTGAAAGAAATAAATGTAGACTAATAAAATAAAATAATGAAATCTGAAATCTTTTACGTTGAGTTTGATATGTAATGTATGTCTTTTAAGAAGTAAAATATGAATTTTTTATATTATATGTGATAAAGTTTAAATTTTTATGATGCATATGAAGTAAAATATGATTTTTTTTTATATGTTATATATATGATAAGGTTTTGATTTTGATGATGTATATGAGTTGGAGTTTTGAAGTTTCTTGTTATATATAAAGTTTTAATCTTTATGGGGTAAATGAAGTCAAGTCCCGATTTTTATGCGTACGTGGTGAAAACTATTATTTAATGATTATTTGTCTATGAATATATGATTCTCATGATAAGGATGTGATCTTTGTGATGTGTGAATAAGATGATGGTTTTAAAAAGGTGATTTTTTTTGAATGCATATGACATGATTCTTAGTGGGTTGTGTGCGAGTATAGTTTTGATAATATATGGTCATGTCATGGCATATGCATCTTCGTGGGAGTTGCCTTAGTGGCAGGTTTATTTTCCCCATTGGTATGAGTGATTTTTTCTGTGTGGAAGTTGCCTTAGTGGCAGGTTTATATCCGGATCATATAGTTTTAAGAGTATGCATTATACATATATTGTTTTTATATACGATTTGCCGTTTGCGCATTTTTTCTTTTAAATTAGAAGTTTTTACCTTTATATGTTTTGTGTTATTCTTCTATATGTTTAGCTTTGGTTTGATGTGGATGATGGAAAAAATTGACCCTTACAACAACATTTTAGGTACTAATGAGTTTGAGGAGATTCAAGAGTAGTTGATGAGTGTTAACGTGTGGCGAACATGGGGTAAAAATGGGGTTTTAAAGACAATTTTGTAATAATAAGTATTGCCGCAACATTTCTATGTTTATTGTATTCTTTTTAAATTTTTGTCACTAAACTTTTAAATGCATTCAAATTCTAGAAATACGGAATTGGGTTTTTGCTTCCGTTAGGAATAATTGATTTTTCCCTGATTTTAGCTTGAATAAACCTTTTTTAATAATATTAAATAAATGTGATTGTTACTAATTATTTAAAAGCATAATTGTAGATATTCTTACAAAAAAAAATTATCGTAAATTTTTCTAAAAGTATTTTTTTTTGTAACGTTTTGGACCAAAAATCCGAGGCGTTACAGTTATGATACTGAAATTGATGCTTCCCCAAAACCCGCGCAAAAATCAGTTTCATCTCAACCTTCTTCACCTTCAAAATCCACTCATCAAACTGCGTTGTCTTATTCCTCTGTACCATCTCAAGCCATTCCCCCTAACCAAAAACGAAAATCTATAAATGAGATTTTCTCTTCTTCCAAACCCGCATCTTCATCTCCTCAAAAACCAAACCCTAAAACACAAAACCTAAGAGTGAAAACAATCCCCACACTAGCCCAGTTTCTGGAAAAAAACAAACTTAGAAACCCCAAGAGTAAATCCTCCAAAACCAATGCTCCAAAACAGAAACCCAGAGAACGTTCACCTTCTCCAGAATGTTCTCCATCTACTTCTCTAGAACCTTCTGCTCCAAAAACTACTCAACTAGAATGTTCTCCATCTGTCTCTCCCCTTCTAAATCTGGCCCCAAACTTCGCTTCCCCTATCTGGTTCCTTCCTCTCTCCAAAAAACCTTTTTTGAAAAATGGGATGAGAGACCCATTGGAATTGGAAGAGTGTTCTTACTGGATAAAGTCACTCTGAAAGGAATCACCATCAAGGATCACACAGATTCTCTTGGATATACCTCTTTTCTCCAGCTCTCAAACTATTTCTATTCTAATGATGATCGAGAAGGATCAAGAACATGCTTGGTAGAGGGAGGTGGATGAAGAGAATGATGATCAATTCCAACCTTTGGTGCAAGTTGTGTGGCCATCCATTCTCTAAGAAGGGCAGACTCGTTATCTTAATAAGATTGTATTGCCACGATTGTCTCAAGAGCAGCTAAGATGGAAGTGTTGGTTGTATCTGAAGGTGCAACACAAGAAGGGGGTTGAATTGTGTTTGACAAACTTTAATTCTTTTTGCTAATTATTTGAATAATGAGCAATCAGAGTAAATAAGCAGTGGATAATAAAAGTTAACACCTCAAATTTATACTGGTTCACCTTTAACTAGGCTACGTCCAGTCCCTTCCTTTAAAAGGCCTTTTCACTAATTCAAACTCCTTTGAATTACAACACCACTGACCTTTCAAGCCAGTCTTCCCAAGCAGCCTGACAACCCTAGACTTTTGAGGAACAACAACACCTTGACTATACCAACCAAGTCTTCTCAAACAGTCTGACAACCCTAGACTTTTAAGGAACTTCACAACCTTAAACCTACAAACTAAGTCTTTTTCTAACAACCTGACAACCCCAAATTTTAGAAAGAACTTCAACACTATAGGATTTTATACAAGGGATAAAAATTAAAATGGAGTAACTAATTCTGGAAAGTTGATACTCACAATAAGCTTAACTTGAACTTGAGTGTTTGCTTCTAAAAAATTTATTATGACAATCAGCCTCACACTATAAGAAAAGAACACTTAGAAAATATTTATCTTTTAAGCAAGTGTTTCTCTCCTTTGAACTCTTCGAATACTTAGGAATTTTTGCTTGAGTTCTTCTATTTTTCGATACTTTATTCTTCAACATTAAGCCTCTATTTAAAGTTGAAATTAGAGCTTCACTTTGATCTGTTGCTTTACTTCTGGAGTGTATTTTGATTGATTCTGTTTTGAGAATATTCAGGAGTATTTTGCTCAGATTTTGTTTCTGGAGTCTTTTGCTTCGATTCTATTTTGAGCATTTTGCTCAGATTCTGTTTTGAGCATACTTTCAGCTAGATTATTTTTCTGGAGTCTTTTGCTCTGATTCTGTTTTTGCATTTTGCTCAGATTCTGTTTTGAGCATACTTTCGGCTACTAATGATGTAGCTTCTGATTTTTGCCTCTAATGAGATCCTCTGGAATTATCCTCCGACGGGATCCTCTAATTGTATCCTCTGATTGGAACTTCTGATTATATCCTCTGATGGGATCTTCTTATGATATCCTCTGACAGGTTCCTCTGATGATATCCTCTGGTGATATTGAAGGTGCAAACACGAGAAGGGGGGTTGTTTGCCAAACTTTGAATCTTTTTGTTGTTTTGTTGAATGTTGACGTGATTTACTTGATGATTAATAATTAGACTTAGTAGCGGAAAATAATAGCATAAGAACACAACACTTTATCCTGGTTCACCATTAACTTGGCTACATCAAGTCCCTTCATTCTGAAGACTTTAATCCACTAATTCAAAACCTTTGAATTACAGCACCTGACTCTCCAAGCCAGTCTTCTCAAACAGCCTGACAACCCCAGACTTTTGAGAAACGAAAACAACACCTTGACTCTACAAGTCAAGTCTTCTCCTACCAATATGACAACCCCATATTGAAGATGGAATCTACACCACTATCGGGTTTGATTACAAGGGTTTGGAACTCTACAAAGTTTCTTTTGGAAAGATGATTGCTTCATTGAATTTCTCTCTCGAAAACACTTCGAAAATTTTGCTTTTGTACTCAAGTGATTCTCTCTTTTGAACTCTCAGATTGTGTTGAATATGAAGCTTGAGTTCTTGTGTTTTTCGATACTTGATGCTGCTGTCTGAAGCCTCCTTTTATAGCTGCAAATAGGGCTTTGTCCAAGCTTAAATTTGAAATAAATCTTGCTCAGATTTCCTTTGAAAATACTGTTGGGCAATCATGTTTCACTTAAATTAAAATCGTTTCTTTTTAGCTTTAAATTGCACTTGAAAATTCTGTTGACCAATCTTGTTTCTTTTAATTTCAAACCATATCTTTTTAAGCTTCAGATTGCATTCGAATTTCTTCAAGTCTTCATTATTATTTGAATCAAATCCCCTTAATATTTTGATCAAATTTCTATCAAAATTTAATCAAGTCTTTGAATTTTAATCATGCTGTCACTGATTTGCATCATAATTTATATTATGGGCCGTATGATCCTCTTATCTCGGCCAACTCTGGACCATGTAATCTGATATGTACCAATTCTGTGATCCTCTGATCTCGACCAACTCTGGACCATGTGATCTGATCTATACCATTCTGTGATCCTCTGATCTCAGCCAATTCTGGACCATGTTATCTGATTTGTACCATTCTATGATCTGGACCATTGATCTTCTAATCTAGACCATTGTTATTTTAATCTGAACCATTGATCTTTTCAACTGGACCATTTATCTTCTAGTTTGGACCATTGATCTTTTAATCTGGACATTTATCCTCTGATCTGTACCAAGTCTGGACTAAGTTTGGATTGAGTCTGAATTAAATCTGGACTAAGTCTTATGTTATGGACAATTATATCTTCTGATTTGGACTAAGTTTTATGTTTTGGACCATGCTATCTTCTGGTCTGGACTAAGTCTGGACAAAGTCATTTGTTCTGGACCAGTTATCTTCTGGTCTGGACCATGTCTAGATTAAGTCTGGACCAAGTCTAGACTGAGTCTTATATTCATGACCATGCTATCTTCTGGTCAGGATAAAGTCTGGACCAAGTCTGACTTATGTTTCCTTCTGGTCTGGAACAAGTCTCCCTCTGACAAACTTCCTTCTCGTATGGACCAGGTCTCCTTCTAGAGTCTGCTTCCTTCTGATCTGGGCCAATAAAGATATCCTTTGATGATGTTATTTTTTCCTTCCCTTTGACGATATCCTTTGATTGATGCTATCCTCTGATGTTTGCCTTTGATGACATCCTTTGATATCCTTTGGAGGTGTATCCTCTGGTGAAATCCTATGGATGTGTATCCTCTGGTAACATCCTCTGGTGTCCTCTGGATGTTTCCTCTGGATGTATCCTCTGGCATCCTCTGGATGTATCCTCTGGCTGAACTTTCTGGTGGCATTTTTTTAATCTTCTGGTTGCTTCCTCTGGATGTATCCTCTAGTGGTGTCATCCTCTGATTTTGCATTACCTCTGATTTGTTCTTCTAAGTCAAAATACAATTTACATAAAATACTTTTGTTAACATCAAAACTTTGATTCAAAGAACCAACTTGGTTCTAACAGATATCCTTTGGTGACCATCGTCTGGTGATCATCCTCTGGTGACTTCATCCTACTTTTGACTTGTATCTTCTGGTGATGTCATCTTCATCTTCGTGTGACTTCATCTTCTAGTGGCAGTTTTCATTCTTCTTCTAAGTCAAATATGTTATTTTCATAAAATACTTTTGTTAACATCAAAACTTTAAGTTAAAGAACCAACTTGGTTTCAACAATCTCCCCCTTTTTGATGATGACAAAACCATCTATTTTTTATAATACTTTTTCTTTCTTTTGACTTTGACTCCGTCTAAGACTAAGCTTCATTTTATATTTTCTCCCCCTAAGTCTAATGCCCAGATACCATATCAAATACATCATCTTCTCCCCCTTTCAAATACATCATCTTTTCCCCGGATATTTTATCAAATACTACATCTTCTCCCCCTTTGTCATTAGACAAAAAGAAATGTTGCTGAATTAGAATGAATTTTATTTTTATTTTTTTAAAAAACCTAATGTAAACTAAACTACTTGAAGACATTACAATATTAATCATTTAACAAAGTAAGGTTTAGGTTTTTCTTGATGAAGTCAAACCTATCTTCAGGTAAAGGTTTGGTGAATTTGTCAGCCCATTGACGTTCAGTGTCTACAAACTGAAGGTTGAGTACTCATTTCTGAACATAATCTTTGATAAAATGGTGTTTGATCTCTATGTGTTTAGCTCTTGAGTGTAGGATCGGGTTTTTGGTTAGACAAATTGTAGAGGTCTTTTGATCCGATCATTCCTCTGTAGATTTTTTGGTCAACTTTTTGGCCTAATTCATCTCTATCAAGTGAACAAGTAGGATGCATTGGTGTAGCCATAGGTTTGCAATCACTCATTTTAAACTTCTTGAGAAGTTCCTTTGTATATTTAGTTTGGTGAATGTAAATACCTTTTGGACTTTGCAGAATTTGTATCCCTAGGAAGAACTTAAGTTCTCCCATCATACTCATTTGAAATTCATGCTGCATTAATTCAGAAAATTCTTGACGAAGAATGCCATTAGTAGATCCAAAAATAATGTCATCAACATAAATTTGAATGATCAGAATATTATTTTCTATTGATCTTCTAAATAAAGTATTGTTTATTTGTCCTCTTTCAAAGTTATTTTTAAGCAAGAAGTTGCTGAGCCTATCATACCATGCTCTAGGTGCTTGTTTTAACCCATACAAGGATTTTCTATGTTTAAAAATATGGTTTGGAAATTCAGAACTTCAAAATACAGAGGTTGTTTAACATATACTTCTTCACTCTTCTTGCATTGCAGTAATCCATTCCTCATCTGCCAATGCTTCACTAACAGAGGTAGGCTCAATTGATGAGAGTATGCCAAACAGACTGATGTCTTTTATTGATGATCTAGTTCTTAAGGAATCACTTCCACTTCCAATGATCAGATTTTCAGGATGAGATGACTGCTATTTCCATCCAGATTTCTCTTCTGATTTCTCATGACTGGTTCTGATTTGATCAGATTCATCCTTTGAAGATGTGTCACATGCTTCTGACTTGCTTGTATCCTTCACTTCTCCATGTTCCGCTGGTTTATCTGCTTCTGCTGGTTTGTCTGCTTCTGCTTCCTCTAGTTCTGGTAAATATGCAATATCAACATCTTGCTTTGACTTTGCAATGTCAAGCTGTTTGTCATTAAATTTAACATGTATAGATTCCTCTACAATATGAGTTTCAATATTAAACACTCTATAAGATTTAGATCTTTCAGAGTATCCAATGAAGATACACTTTTGAGACCGAGAATCAAACTTATCAAGGATATCTTTAGTATTCAGCATATAACAGATATCAAGGATATCTTTAGACTTTATTCTGAATGTAACATGCAATGTTGATTGCTTCAGCCCAAAAGTGTTTTGCAACATTTTAATCATTTAACATAGTTCTATCCATGTCTTGGAGTGATCTATTCTTTCTTTCTACAACTCCATTCCGTTGAGGTGTTCTAGGAGAAGAAAAGTTGTGAGAAATTCCAGAATGTTATAAATATAGTGTGGGATTCATATTTACTTCTTAGAAATTTTACCCATGTCCACCTAGAGTAATCATCTACTATAACAAAGCCATATTTCTTTCCATTTAGAGATGCTACTTTCACTGGACCAAATAGATCCGTATGTAGAAGTTCAAGAGGCTTTGAGGTAGTTACTGATTTCTTAGGAGTAAAGGAATTTTTGGTTTGTTTTCCCTTTTGACAACCTTCACATAAGATTTTAGTTTTGTAACTAAGATTAGGTAGACCTTTTACTAACTTATGTTTGTTCAATTATGAAATTGATGTAAGATTAGCATGACCTAATCTTTTGTGCCACATTAAATTCTCTTTATTTACTAACATAAGACATTTAACCTCTTGCTTTCCTAGACTAAACAGATTTATTTTATAAATATTATTGTGCCTCTGACCTGTGAAAAACACATATCCATCCTTCTGACTGATTGCCTTGCATGTTTTTTTATTGAATATAATATCATAATTGTTATCACTTAACTGACTTATACTTAACAAGTTATGTTTAAGACCTTTAACAAACAAGACATCTATAATTGAAGGAGATGTACCATTACCAATTGTTCCTTGACCAATGATCTGGCCTTTTGGCTTTCCTCCAAAAGTTACTATGCCTCCTTTGCTCAATGTCAATTCTTGGAACATAAACCTTTTTCCTGTCATATGTCGCGAGCATCCACTGTCCAGGTACCATGACTGGTATTTTAACTTGTTTGCTAGGGACATCTACAACAAAAATAATTTTGCTTTTAGGTACCCAAATCTGGTTGGGTCCAGGTTGGTTAGTCTTGAAAAGTTTCTTGTTTTTCCTTGTATTTAGCATAAGACAAGACACTTTGGAATGACCTTTCTTGTAACAAAAAACACACACAATATCAGATGGAACAGGTTTAAGCACGTGTTTAGGTTCAGTTGTAGTTTCTTCAAATCCTATACCTCTATTTCCATTCCTACTGACTCCATAAATCATAGAAGCATATTTACTTCTTTCCATACCATTAGCAAGAAATTCTTGAAAAACTTGTTCATGCATATCAGAATTACATGTGGTATTTTCAATTGATGTTGAATTATGGTTATTTTTCAGAGTTAGACTTTCAACTTTAGGTTTAGCAAAACTGTTTTTCAAACATACATTCTCTGTTTTCAGTTCTGCAATATCAGTTTCAAGAATGGTACTATCTGTTTTAAATTCTGCAATTTGATTCTTTAAAACATTAACTTCTTATGTTAGATTTGTATTTTCTTTCTTAAGAATTTTCAGTTTTAAAGACAATTTGTAGCTGCAGTTTAAAAAGTCATTCAGAGCAGTAATCAAATTAGATCGAGTGAATTCAGAATATACCTCAGTTTTATCATCTTCTGATTCTCTTCCAGAATCAGATTTTATGTTGGATCCAGAGACAGAGTTGGTGTGAGCCATCATAGCCAAATTTGCTTGTTCATCTTTAGAGGATTCATCAGAATCATCTTATGTAGCCATCATACTTTTCTTCTTGTTTATGGAATCTTTCCTCTAGTGTTTCCCTTCTCCATATTTGGACATTCTGACTTGATATGTCCAGATTCATTGCATCCGTAGCAAATGATACCTTTCTTGTCATGTGTATCATCACTTCCTTTTTTGGACTGCTTGGAATAGCTCTGGGAAAATTTCTTCCTTTTGTTGTGCCACATCTTTCTAAACTTTATGGATAAGAAAGCAATCTTTTCATCCTTTGAGTTCAGACTTTGATCGTCTGAATCACTATCTTCTGATGTTGATGTTGCTTTCAAAGCCTTCTTCTGCTTGGATTTTAGGGCTAGAGTTTTGTTCTTCTTCCAACTCAATTTCATGTGATCTGAGGGAGCTGATTAATTCTTCCAGCTTTAGAGTATTCAAATCTTTAGCTTCCTGAATAGCAGTGATCTTTGGTCTCCACTTGATTGTTAAACTTCTACGTATTTTCCTTACATGATTAGCAGTAGTGTAACTCTATTCTAGTACCCTTAATCCCGATACTATAGTCTGGAATCTGGAAAACATAGTTTCAATGTCTTCATCTTCCTCCATTTTGAACAGTGAAAAAGAATAAAGATCTACATTTTTGATGAAGACAAAAAGTTCATTGATAAAAAAGAAAAGGATATTAATTCAACTCATCCTTCAAATTCATATTAGGTAACTTTGGACTTAAGGTATTTCATATTAAATCAAAATACAATTCAAAAACAATATTATGAGAACCATCTTGTTAGCATATGCATTAAAATGTTTTCTAAATATTTAAATACATAAACATATGTTTGAAAATAAAGTTTTTTTTACTAAAACTGAAGATTTGTATTCGAATACGAAGTGTCGATGCCGAATACAGATTGCAAGTCAGTAGCTAAAACTGAAGATCTGTATTCGAATACGAAGTGTCGTACTGAATACAGATTGCAAGTTAGTAGCTAAAATTGAACTTTTGTATTCGACTACAGCTTCGCGTATTCGAATACAACACAAGTCAGTGGCAAAAATCTCATAACTGTATTCAACTACGAGGTATCGTATTCGAATACGAAGTTCAAATTTTGAATAAAAACTGAACGTTATAGAAGTGTATTCAAATACACTAAGGCTGTATTCGAATACAACTTCGAAACAATGCAATTTTTTCAGTTTTGGAACATTGCATAAGTTCATCAAAACTTATGGGAACAACTGCCATTGATCTGAAGTCTTACCTATGGGGTATAAATACTTCATAGCTTCAGTTCTTACTGACAACCTTTGACTTACTAATCTTAGAATTAATTTCTGAAATATCAAACACTTTAAAAGCTTAAGTTTCATATTTTCAAGTACATGCTTTTCATTTTCATATCATTAAGAAAGGTTCTCAGTTGTACTTGGAAGTGTGCTTGATTAAGTATCATAATACGTAGTGTTATAATCTTGTTCTTAGTTAAGAACATCATTACAAAATCAATTAAAGTTATTGTATCACTTGACGAACTTAATGTAGATTCTTCAAGTATTGTTAACTGAGATAGTGGTGTACTATCTTCGGCTAAGTGTTAAAGAATTTGTAATTGAAGTCTTAGTGTTAGACTTGTAACTTATTCTAACAATTAGTGGAAAATCTCTTGTGGTGTGCAAGAGGACTGGATGTACCCTTGGTTATAAGGGGAACCAGGATAAGTTTCTGTGTGATTTATTTTCAGTATTTTGCAAAGCTTTCATAAACTCAAAATAGTCAGTTGAACAATCTCACAAAACTCTAAAAACAGAAAAATCGTCTAACACCTAATTCACCCCCTCTTAGGTGCACCTCTGTTCTTACAATTGGCATCAGAGCAGGTTTTGGTAATTTGCTCCTCAATTCATGGCTTCCGCACAACCTGTTTTTAGAGATGGTGGTAGCAGTAACAAACCACCTTGCTTTGTCGGTGAACATTATGATTTTTGGAAAATACGTATGCAAGCATACCTTGAGGCTCAAGGAGATGACATATGGGAGGCTGTAGAGAACGATCCATATATTCCAACAACAGTCATCAACAATAAAGAAGAAATAAAAATAAAAGCCTCATGGACAGACGATGAAAAGAGAAAAGTATTGTTTGACAAGAAAGCCAAAAATATGTTACAATCAGCATTAGGAATGGACGAATTCTTTCGTATATCCCACTGCAAAACAACAAAAGAAATATGGGATACTCTTGAAGTAACCGACGAAGGAACAATTGAGGTAAAACGTTCAAAACTAAACACTTTGTCTCAAGAATACGAAATGTTTCGAATGCAACTAGGAGAACCAATTCTAGACATGCAGAAAAGATTCTCTCACTTAACAAATCACTTGACAACACTTGGCAAAAGTTTTACTAATGATGAATTGAACCTAAAGGTTCTGAGATTATTAACTAGAGCATGGCAGCCTAAAGTGACAGCAATTTCTGAAAAGAAAAGTTTATCTAAAATATCACTCTCAGCACTTTTCAGAAAGTTACAAGAGCATGAAATAGAACTAGAAAGATTGGAAAAGAATGAGAGTTTAGAAAAGAAAACAAAGAATATTGCATAAAGAATAGAATCAAAAGATTTGTTGAATGAAGAAAATTCAGATGAAGAGGAAAATATCATTCTTCTTGTTAAAAAATTCGGTAAATTTCTTGAAAAGATTGAACGTTCAGGAAAAAGAAAAACTTCATAAAGAAAGATGTTTCCACTACAAATCAAAATTTTACTTGCTTTGAATGTGGAAAACAAGAACACATGAAAGCAGAATGTCCTAACATTATCAAGAAGAATGCTAACAGAAGGAAGGAGTTCAAAAAGGCATACATATCATGGGAAGATAATGAAGTAAGTTCATCTTCAAATTCAGAAAATGAAGAATGCGCAAACGTTGCCTTGATGGCATCTCACCATTCTGATGACGAAGAAGAGGTTAGTAGCAAAAATACTTGTTATAATGATGATTCATGTGTTGAAGATAGTGATTCACAACAAGCTATAAAAGAACTACTTATAGAATGTAGAAATGTGTACAAAATAGTGTCAAATCAAAAGAAACAAATTTTATCTCTTAATGAAAAGATCGACACTATGCAACAAGATTTTGAAAAATAAAAACAGAATTCTACATGCAATAAATGTGATTCTCTCTCATTTAAAATTGTCCAAATGAATAGAGTTATCGAAAGATACGAAAAAGGACAAATTGGATGGGTAAATTTACTTAACATGCAAAGATATTCAAACGATAAAAGTGGACTTGTTTACTCAGAATTTGATAAACCAAGTACTAGTAAAACTATCTTTGTTAAAGCAAGTAATCAATCCAAAAATGAGAAAGTAATAGCTATTCAAAAGAATCATCATTATTCTAAAAAGAGTACTATTCAAAAGAAACCTTGTTTTCCTAAAAGGATTACAACATGTTTCTATTGTGGTCTTAATGGCCACACACCTAATGCTTGTCATTTTACGAATGTTGGTGTTCCACAAGGGCATTATGTGTGGGTCAAGAAAGGTACTAATCTTCAAGGACCCAAAGCACTTTGGGTACCTAATAAACTATAAATCTTGTTTTGTAGGAATACACACAAAGTACATGAAATATGTGGTACTTAGATAGTGGATGTTCAAAGCACATGACCGGTGACAAAACTAAATTTTCAGCACTAACTCTTGAGTCAAAAAGTTATGTGATCTATGGAGATAACAACAAAAGAAAAATTTTGGGCACTGGAAAGCTTGGCATTGCTCCATCTCTTTCAATTGAAGATGTCCTCTATGTTGAAGGTTTAAAACACAATCTCATAAGCATAAGTCAGCTTTGTGACAAAGGTTACAAAATCACTTTCAACAAAGATGATTGTATTATCCAAAATGAGGTAACAAGTGAAATTCAGTTTGTTGGTAAGCGTTTCAAAAATATTTTTACAATTAATCTAGATGATTTATCCTTAAAAATGAAATGTCTTATGGTAAGTGACAACAATGGTGCTTGGCTATGGCATAAAAGATTTGCACATATCCATATGGATCACTTAAACAAGTTAGTCAAGCATGAACTTGTTGTAGGCTTACCAAAAATGAAATTCATTAAGGATAAATTATGTGACGCTTGTCAAAAGGGTAAACAAACTAAAGTTTCCTTTAAACCCAAAAATATTATATCAACTTCAAGACCACTTCAATTAATACATATGGACTTGTTTGGACCATCAAGAACTAAAAGTCTTGGTGGAAATTCATATAGATTAGTAATAGTTGATGATTTTTCAAGGTTCACATGGACCTTATTTTTGGCAAATAAAAATGAAGCTTTTAAAGCATTTAAGAAATATGCCAAACTAGTCCAAAATGAACAAGCAACCAAAATTGTATCAATTAGAAGTGATCATGGAGGAGAATTTCAAAATGCCTCTTTTGTAGAATACTGCGAAGAAAATGGAATCTTCCATAATTTTTCTGCACCAAGAACACCTCAACAAAATGGAGTTGTTGAGAGAAAGAATAGATCATTGGTAGAACTTGCAAGAACTATGCTAAGTGATTCAAGTCTACCAAAATACTTTTTGGCAGATGCTGTAAGTACAGCTTGTTACGTATCCAACTGAGTCATAATCCGGCCAATGCTGAAGAAAACCCCATATGAACTTTATAAAGGAAGAAAGCCGAATATCTCTCACTTTCACATATTTGGATGCAAATGCTTTGTGTTAAATAACGATAAGGATAATTTCAGAAAATTCGATGAGAAGGCCGATGAAGGTATTTTTATTGGTTATTCCTTAACTAGTAAAGCATTTAGAATTTTTAATAAAAGAACTTTGATAGTTGAAGAATCTATACATGTATCTTTTGATGAATCTAACCCCTCGAAAGAGGATAAAATTATTTATGATGATGATGATGCTATAAGTAACGAGATAAGCAAAGAAAATCAAGTTGATCAAACAACTCAAAAGGACGAAATCAATATAGAACAACAAAATCAACACATTGATCTTCCTCAAGAATGGAAAACCCATCGTGATCACCCGATTGACAACATAATAGGTGATATCAACAAAGGAGTCACTACAAGGCTAAATCTCAAAGACGTTTGTTTAAATATGACATTTGTTTCTCAAATAGAACCCTCCAAAATAGGTGAAGCCCTAAAAGATGATCAATGGATACTTGCCATGCACGAAGAACTAAATCAGTTTGAAAGAAACAATGTTTGGGAACTTGTTCCAAATCCAGGAAATAAACACATCATTGGTACCAAATGGGTGTCCAAGTACAAATTAGATGAAAATGGAATAGTTATTCGAAATAAGGCAAGGTTGGTCGCACAAGGATACAATCAAGAAGAAGGGATTTATTTTGATGAAACATTTGCTCCAGTAGCAAGATTAGAAGCAATCTGACTACTACTTGCTTATGCTTGCTCTAGGATTTTGAACTATTTCAAATGGATGTCAAGAGTGCGTTACTAAATGGCTATATCAATGAGAAAGTCTATGTCAAACAGCCATCTGGCTTTGAAGACTTCAAAAATCCTTCACATGTCTTCAAATTAAAGAAGGCACTTTATGGTTTGAAACAAGCACCAAGAGCTTGGTATGATAGGTTGAGTAAATTCTTATGTGAACATGGTTTTGACAAAGGTAAAGTTGATAAAACCTTATCCATTAAAAGAACAAATGATCATACTTTACTTGTTCAAGTCTACGTAGATGATATCATATTTGGATCAACCAAAAATGAAATATGTGAAGAATTCTCATTAATGATGCAAGGAGAATTTGAAATGTCCATGATGGGAAAGTTAAATTATTTCCTAGGACTTCAAATCAAGCAACTTAAGAACGACATCTTTATTCATCAGACAAAATATTGTAAAGAATTATTAAAAAGATTTGAGATGGACAGCAGCAAAGAAAGTGCGACTCCCATGGGATCCGAAATGTATGTTGATAAAGACGAAACTGGTAAATCAATTGATATATGAAGGTATAGAGGTATGATTGGGTCTCTCTTTTATCTAACGGCCAGTAGGCCAGATATTATGTTTAATGTTTGTTTGTGTGCAAGGTTTCAAGCAGATCCAAAGGAATCGCATCTTGTAGTAGTAAAGAGGATAATGAAATATCTAAAAGGATCGAACAATGCTGGCCTATGGTATCCAAAAGGTAGCATATGCAATCTCATTGGTTATTCTGACTCTGACTATGCAGGATGTAAGACGGACCGAAAAAGCACAAGCGGCACCTGTCACATTCTAGGAAATGCACTAGAATCATGGTCTTGTAAGAAACAAGCATGCGTGGCCTTAAGTACTGCCGAGGCAGAATACATAACAGCAGGCAGTTGCTGTGTTCAAATCCTATGGTTTAAGCAACAATTATGTGACTATGGACTTGATCTCGAGTGTATTCCTCTAAAATGTGACAATACTAGTGCTATCAACATCACTAAGAATCCAGTCATGCACTCTCGGACCAAACATATCGACATACGTCATCATTTTTTGACAAATCATGAGCTCAAAGGCAATGTTGAAGTTACCTTTGTCGACACTCATAATCAACTAGAGGATATTTTTACAAAGCCACTACCTAGAGAATCATTTTACAAAATACGAAGGGAACTAGGCATTCTAAATGAAAGTGATCTCTAAAAAGGTTTGAATGCTTTGTAAGTCATATCACTTTTAATTTTATCACTTTTAATTTTAAACTTTTTCATCTTCTCTTACAATTAATATATGATTTTTTGATATCTATGTGTTTTAATACATGTTTAAATTTTTTGTTTCTTTGTTTGTTGTTAAAATTTTATTTTAGAAACGAAATTTTTACTGTCGTATTCGAATACAAACTGTCTGTATTCGAATACACGTTCCCAGAAAAATATGTATTCGAATACATCAAACCTGTAGTCGAATACAGATTCGAGTTTTTCAGCATATAAAAATGTTTTCAAATAGATTTTAGGTTCTTATCGAATACGAAACTGATAGTAGTCGAATACAATCAAAAACTCTGGTTTCCTTTCTTCAAAAACTTCATCTGAACTTACATGCAATCATCTCTAAAACTTCACCTCATCATTCGTTACATCTAAGTTTGTCTTAAAAATCAAAACCAAAAACAAATTCCTCCCAAAACCATCAAACTTCATCTTTCAATATGGATGCACGAAAAAGAGGTCCTCGAACGAAGGTTGTTGCAGTGGGTCCTTCAAAGAAAAGAACGAATGATAATATGGCTGATCTATCCCGGTTACTTCACTCATCGAAAGAAATTGATAGGTTCAGAACCCACTTCTCGGACAAGAAATTAATAACTCCAAAAATTGGTACGTTAGCTTCCTTTTCTGATTTTAAATTCCCTGAGTTGCTGAAAGCTCAAAAATTAGAAGAATTCATTGGCTACAATGGTCCCATCTATCCTGACCTTGTTAGGGTTTTCTTCTGTAATCTTGAAAATGATGGTTCTAAGCTAGTGTCTAAGGTTAAAGGAAAGCTTATTAGTTTAAACACTAGAATTATTGGAGAAATCCTACACATACCATCTGAAGGTCAGAAAATGTGTCTAGGACACTTGTGTGCATGGGTAAACACTACCAAATACGATGCACATATCTCACTGTGTTGATTTGATAAGGAGACTATGGAACGAAAAAGAACACAGGCTGGTTCGGAATTCGCTCGACAAAGATATGGGGTTGGTAATCTCACAATTGACAACAGATTACTTCATTATTTTTTATGTTATATTTTGGTACCAAAAGCCGGGAATTACTCACAAATATCTGAGTTCGAACTTCAAATCATGATTTTTATGATTGAAGGAGCTGTTCTCAATTGGGCTTATTTTGTCTGCTCAGTTCTATTTGCTTCCAAAGATTCTATAGCTTTGCCCAACGCAAGAGAAGTTACCAGAATTCTGGAACATTTTAAAGTTGATTTCTCAGGCAAAGTGCTGTACCAAACAACCAAAGACAACTTGTTGGATTTAAGTGTTTTACCTAGCATGAAAATAGTATGGAGTGAATCACTTCAAACTTATGTTCATAAGAGTGATATTGGACAAAATCCATCAACTGCCCAAGATGACACTGCAGAAGAAGCAGAACCAATAGCAGGTCCAGCAGCAGCATCAGAAGCAGCACCAGAAGTAGCACCAGAAGCAGACAACATAGCAAATGCTGAAGACATCATTTCAAACAGAATGATCATGGACAAACTTAACTCCATTCAATCCTTTGTCACAGATCAATTTCAACACTTGAATGATTCTTTCAGTAATCAAATTCAAAACATGACTGCATCCTTCAACAACCAATTCCAACACATCGAAAAAACCATTACTCAACATCATGCCTCTTTTCATCAAGAACTAAGTAACCTATCCGACAAGATTGACCATCTTCATCTCCCACCAGAATTTGATGATTAGATTGGCTATTTGAAAGTTTTTTTGTTATGTTTCTGCTATGTTTAAATTTTAAGTTCAACTCTTAGTTTCCTTTTAAAATGTATTACTAGACATGTTTTTGTAAAACTTATTTCTTTTGATTGCTAATCCTCTAGATATCATGTGATGCTTCTATTTCTATTGTGTATGCTTTGTTTATAATGTCCTCTTCCTTTTTGATAATGTCAAAAGGGGGAGAAAAAGTGTATATATATTGTTGGTTGCTAGTTACCTTTTACAGATTCTCCAACACATAAGTTCAAAAACAAGAGGGAGAAAAACATATATCAAGGGGGAGTAAGCACATATCAAGAGGGAGAAATCAAGATGTTGAAAAATTCAAGCAACAAGGATTTTGTCATCATCAAAAAGGGGGAGAATGAAAAAGAATAAAGATCTACATTTTTGATGAAGACAAAAAGTTCATTGATCAAAAAGCAAAAGGATATTAATTCAACTCATCCTTCAAATTCATATTAGGTAACTTAGGACTTAAGGTATTTGATATTAAATCAAAATACAATTAAAAAACAATATTATGAGAACCCTCTTGTTAGCATATGCATTAAAATGTTTTCTAAATATTTAAATACATAAACATATGTTTGAAAATAAACTTTTTTTTTACTAAAACTGAAGATCTGTATTCGAATACGAAGTGTCGTAGCCGAATACAGATTACAAGTCAGTAGCTAAAACTGAAGATCTGTATTCGAATACGAAGTGTTGTAGCCGAATATAGATTGCAAGTCAGTAGCTAAAATGGAACTTTTGTATTCGACTACAGCTTCGCGTATTCGAATACAACTCAAGTCAGTGGCAAAAATCTCATACTTGTATTCGACTACGAGGTATCGTATTCAAATACGATGTTCAAATTTTGAATAAAATTTGAACGTTATAGAAGTGTATTCAAATACATTGAGGCTGTATTCGAATACAACTTCGAAACAATGCAATTTTTCAGTTTTGGAACATTGCATAAGTTCATCAAAACTTATGGGATCAATTGTCACTGATCTGAAGTGTTACCTATGGGGTATAAATACTTCATAGCTTCAATTCTTACTGACAACCTTTGACGTACTAATCTTAGAATTAATTTCTGAAATATCAAACACTTTCAAAGCTTAAGTTTCATATTTTCAAGTACATGCTTTTCATTTTCATATCATTAAGAAAGGTTCTCAGTTGTACTTGGAAGTGTGCTTGATTAAATATCATAATACTTAGTGTTATAATCTTGTTCTTAGTTAAGAACATCATTACAAAATCAATTAAAGTTATTGTATCACTTGAAGAACTTAGTGTAGATTCTTCAAGTATTGTTAACTGAGATAGTGGTCTACTATCTTCGGCTAAGTGTTAAGGAATTTGTAACTGAAGTCTTAGTGTTAGACTTGTAACTTATTCGAACAATTAGTGGAAAATCTCTTGTGGTGTGCAAGAGGACTGGATGTACCCTTGGTTATAAGGGGAACCAGGATAAGTTTCTGTGTGATTTATTTTCAGTATTTTACAAAGCTTTCATAAACTCAAAATATTCAATTGAACAATCTCACAAAACTCTAAAAACAGAAAAATCATCTAACACCTAATTCACCCCCCTCTTAGGTGCACCTTCGTTCTTACAAACAATTCATATTTCTTGACCAGAATGTTTGCTTTAGCTTATTGAACTTGCCTACTTCCTTCATAGGTCAGAATCATACTATCATAGATGCTCTTTGCTGTTTCTTTGTTGGTGCTTTCTTACTTCCTTCATAGGTCAGAATCATACTATCATAGATGCTCTTTGCTGTTTCTTTGTTGGTAACTTGTCAAATTCTTTGAAGGTGATTGCATTGATCATAAAGGTTCTGGATTTGTGATGCATTTTGCACGTCCTCTTATGATCTGTATCCATGTCTTTTCTTGGAATTTCATCATTGTTTTCATCCTTTGGAAAAGTATAGCCATCTTCCACCAAGTCCCAAAGTTTAGGATCTTGTGAAATAAAAAACTTCTCAACCTGTCCTTCCAGTAATCAAATCGTTCTCCATCAAATAGAGGAGTTATGTTGATGTTTCCTCCAACAGCTTCTTCAGACATATTGATCCTTGGATCTTTCCTCAAACACAGTAAAGTGCTCAGCCTTGAGACCGAGCTCTGGTACCAATTGAAGTTGCAACACAAGAAAGGGGGTTGAATTGTGTTTGACAAAATTTAATTCTTTTTGCTAATTAGTTGAATAATGAGCAATCAGAGTAAAAAAGCAGTGGATAATAAACGTTAACACCTCGAATTTATACTGCTAAACCTTTAACTAGGCTACGTGCAGTCCCTCCCTTCAGAAGGCCTTTTCACTAATTCAAATTCCTTTGAATTACAACACCATTGACCCTTCAAGCCAGTCTTCCCAAACATCCTGACAACCCCAAACTTTAGAGGAATAACAACACCTTGACTATACCAGCCAAGTCTCTTCAAACAGTCTGACAACCTCATACTTTTGAGGAACTTCACAACCATAAACCTACAAGCTAAGTCTTTTTCTAACAACCTGAATACCCAAGATTTTAGATGGAACTTCAACACTATAGGATTTTATACAAGGGATCGAAATTAAAACTGAGTAACTACTTCTGGAAAGTTGATACTCACAATAAGCTTAACTTGAACTTGAGTGTTTGCTTCTGAAAAATTTATGCTGACAATTAGCCTGACACTATAAGAAAAGAACACTTAGAAAATATTTATCTTTTAAGCAAGTGTTTCTCTCCTTTGAACTCTTTGAATACTTATGAATTTTTGCTCGAGTTCTTCTATTTTTCGATACTTTATTCTTCAGCATTAAGCCTCTATTTATAGTTGAAATTAAAGCTTCACTTTGATCTGTTGCTTTACTTCTGGAGTGTATTTTGATTGATTCTGTTTTGAGAATATTATGTAGTATTTTGCTCAGATTCTATTTTTGGAGTCTTTTGCTCTGATTCTGTTTTGAGCATTTTGCTCAAATTCTGTTTTGAGCATACTTTCAGCTAGATTATGTTTCTGTAGTCTTTTGCTCCTATTCTATTTTGAGCATTTTGCTCAGATTCTGTTTTGAGCATACTTTCAGCTTCTAATGATGTAGCTTCTGATTTTTGCCTCTAATGAGATCCTCTGGAATTATCCTCCAACGGGATCCTCTAATTGTATCCTCTGATGGGAACTTCTATTATATCCTCCGATGGGATCTTCTTATGATATCTTCTGACAGGTTCCTCTAATGATATCCTCTAGAGATATCCTCTGGTAATATCCTCTGATGATATCCTCTGGTGATATCCTCTGATGATATCCTCTGGTGATATCCTCTGATGATATCTTCTGGTGATATCCTCTGGTGATATTCTCTGATGATATCCTCAGATGATATCCTCAGATGATATCCTCTGATGATATCCTCTAGTGATATCCTTTGGTGATATCCTCTGATGATATCCTCTGGTGATCATCCTCAGGTGACTTCCTCTGGTGACCATCCACTAGTGACTTCATCCTGCTTTTGACTTGTATCTTCTGGTGACGTCATCTTGTGGCATTTTTCATTCTTCTTCTAAGTCAAATATGTTATTTTCATAAAATACTTTTGTTAACATCAAAACTTTAAGTGAAAGAACCAACTTGGTTCCAACAATATCCTTCTCAACCTTGTGCCGCTTAGATGAACAGTGAATGGCAGTTGTTTGAGTGGTAGGGAGAGTACTGGATGTGGGGATAATTGTTGTGCAGAATGGAGAGATGGTGGCAAATGATGTGGCTAGTGGAGGAAGTGGATCAGAGGGTGATTAGGGGAGATGAATAGAGGAGCCTAGTGTGTCTGGGAAGACCAAAACCTGGCTAATTATAAAAATGGAAGAGCTAGTTTTTTGGGGGGATATGAAGACAGTTGACATATTAGAGGTTTGATGGAAGGGTATTTTGTTGGAACCAAGTTGGTTCTAAGACTTAGGATTTTGATGTTTACAAAAGCACTCAATGTAAACTTATTTTATACCTTGAATTATTAAATTAAATGTCATCAGAAACTAAAGAAATCAGAAGCAGAAGACAACGGAAAATGAATTCTGGAATTTCTAGAAGATGTTTTAGGATGACAAAACTGAACCAGAAGATACCTTTGCAGGCCTATATCAGAAGGAATAAAATTCAGAATGAAACATGGATCATATCATTGGAAAGCCTGCCAGAAGGAGAGCTGATCAAGACAAACAGGAATCAAATATCAATTTTATTCCAGAAGTTATTTGACCAGAAGATGGCCTGGCAGTAAAAATTACACAGCCCAGACTTGTTCCAGACTTCACCAGAAGGTATGTTTATGAGTCCAGAACATGAAGATCAATCCATATTTGGCCCAGACCATAAGATAGCATGATTTAGGGCATGGAACTAAGTCCAGAACAAAAGAAATGAGTTCCAGAATCAACCCAGACCTGGTAAAAAATTAAAGGTAAAATGTCCAGACTGAAATATTTTTTGATCAAGTTTATTTTAGTTTGTTCCAGACCAAATTCCAGAATCTGTCCAGATTAGAGTAAAAATATCCAGATCAATGGTTCAGAAATAATTTTTTGAGTCCAGTGATGGTCAAGATCAGAAAATCAGACCATGGCCCAGAAGTGGCCGAAATAAGAGGGACAAGCTGTGCAGTCCAGAAATGGCTGAATCCAGAAGTTCATAGCTGATCAGGCGCGCATCCAGGAAGGCCGAAATCAGAAGATCAGAGGGCTATGAAGTGTGGTCCAGGAATGACCGAATTCGGAGGATAATAGCTTAGCAATCAGGCTGGTCCAGCTGTGGAATATCGCATGGTGCAGATTTGATCATGGGAATTAATGGTGAAGATCTCATGATATTTTTATCAAAATATTATAAAAGATTTGTTTTTAATTAAAGTGAAGGAGCATGGAAGTCAGAAGCTATTGGCGGGAAGCAATGCACAGATTTGATTGGCTAGTTATTTTATAAAAGAAATCTAAGGCTTAAAAAAAGATATGTTTTGGAATTAATTGAAGCCCGATTGGTCAATTTATTTTTGCCAGAGAATCCAGCAATATTTAGCTCGAATTTAAGGATTGGAAGAGGCCCAAATCAGCATCTATAAAAGGAGGCACAAGGCAGAATACTTAGAATCGAAAATCACAAAAGGGTCATACACTTCAAAAGCAAACACTCTCAAATTTTCATATAAGTCAATTGTTGAGTCTCAGTTTTTAAAGCAAGTACTCTTGTTGTTTTCGTTCCACTTTGTCAAATCTAAGTTGTTGAAGTAGAGTCTACAAGCTGTGGGAGTCAGTAGAGGTAGCAGGTTACTTGGCAATTAGATTTGTAGTGTTGAGAATTCTTCTACAATCTGGGGTGTCAGATTGGCTGAAGAACAGGAGCTGTTTTTCCTCAAGAAGTCTAGGATTGTTAGACTATTGAGAAGACTGACTTGGAGGGTCAGTAGCAAGGTTGTAATTCAAGTTTGAATTAGTGAAATCCTTCAAGGCGAAGGGACTGGACGTAGCCTCGTTAACGGTGAACCAGTATAAAATCTGTGAGTTTTTATTTTTATTTTTATCCGCTATTATCTCTGTTTTAATTATACATCAAGTTTTGTTTTGAAAGTATTAAAACAGGAAAAGTTTAAAGTTAAGTCAAACACAATTCAACCCCCCCTTCTCGTGTTTGCACCTTCAATTGGTATGAAAGCTCGGTCTCAAGGCTGAGCACTTAACCGTGTTTGAGGAAAGGTCCAAGGGGTTCAATATGGCAGAAGAATTGGGAAACAACATCAACAGACCACCACTGTTTGATGGAGAAAGGTTTGAGTATTGGAAGGACAGAATGAGAAGCTTTGTCATATCTCAAGATCCTGAACTATGGAAGATGATAGTCAGAGGATATACTGCTCCTACTGATCCAGAAGATCCAACTCAGAAACTGGACATGTTTGATATGAAACCAGATCAAGTCAGATTACATAGACTTCATCACAAGTCCAGAACCATGGTGGTCAGTGCACTCACATTCAAGGAATTTGATAGATGGACAAATAAAGAAACAGCAAAAAGTATATTTGATAGTCTGGTTCTGACCTATGAAGGAACCAAGCAGGTTCAACAAACAAAGGCTAACATATTGGTCAGAAAGTATGAGCTGTTCAAGATGGAAGAGGATGAAGACATTGACACAATGTTCTGCAGATTCCAGACTTTGGTATCAGGACTGAAAGTATTAAACAAAAGCTATACCACTGAAGATCATGTCTGGAAAATTCTGAGAAGTCTTCCAAAAAGGTGGAGACCAAAGGTTACTGCAATTCAGGAAGCTAAGGATCTGAGTACCTTGAGGCTGGAAGATCTAATCAGCACACTTAGGTCTCATGAAATAGAACTGGAAGAAGATGAACCTAAGAAGAAGAAAAATCTGGCTCTGAAATCGAAACAGAAGAAAGCTGCAAAGGCAGTATCAGAATCAGAGGATAGTGAAAGTAACAGTGATGATATGGCTTACTTAACCAAAAAGATGGTTAAGATCTGGGAAAACAGAAAGAGGAGAGGTTACCAGAAGAAACATAACAGCAGAGATAAGGAAGAATCTGACCAGAAGAACATCATCTGTTATGGATGCAATGAACCTGGACATATCAAGTCAGAATGTCCAAATCTGGAAAAAGGAAAACAGCACAAAAAGAATTCCAGATACAGAAAGAAAGGTCTAATGGCTGCCTGGGATGTATCAGAATCAGAGGAAGAATCTTCTAATGAAGAAGAGGCAGAAACAGCAAAGATGGCACACATCAGGTATGCTTCTGGTCCTCATAAAGGCATGATTTCATGAAGGAAAGCAGGCAGAAGGAAGAATGAACGAAGCAGTCATTCAAGCAAGCCTGGAAGCACATCAGAGGAAGCAATTCTGTCTCTGATGGCTCATACCTACTCAAGTTCTGAATACGGCTCAGACTCTGGAACAGAATCAGAAGATGAAGACAATGAGGTATTTTCTGATCTGTCTAAATCTGAATTAATTGAGACTTTAAAAGACTTGTTAAATGCAAACAATAAAAGGTCTTTAAAACTGAAAACTCTTAGGGAAGATAAGGAAAATCTAACCAAAGAAGTCCAAGTTTTAAAGAATCAAAATTCTAAGTATGCAACTGAAAACAAAAATTTTAAAACTGATGTTGCAAGACTCAAATCTGAAAACCAAACTCTGAAATGTAATAATTGTTCCACTTCTGAAACTGTTTGTAAATCTGATATGCATGAGCAAGTTTTTCAAAACTTTATTTCCAATGGAATGGAAAGAAGTAAAAATGCATATATGATTTATGGAAATAGTAATTCTGGAAAAAGAGGTATTGGTTTTACAGAAACAATTACTGAAAATAAAGCTGTTCATTCTGATGTTTTATGTAGTGTTTGTGCCAAGAAAGGTCACTCTGAATTATCTTGTCCAATGGTAAAATCTGAACAAGATCAGAGAGCTGTTACAACTAACAAACCTGGACCCAATCAGTTCTGGGTACCAAAAGACCAAATTATCTATGTCGCAGATATTTTGAGCAACTAGAAGGAGACACCAACAATGGTGCCTGGACAATGGATGTTGGCAACGCACAAGCAGAAGAAGGTTTATGTTCCAATATCTACCAAATCAAAGCCAAGTGACTCTGGTAGAAGAAGAACTGGTCAACACAATCAGAACTAGAACCAGAATTATAGGAGGAACAGGAAATATCGTAGATATCACACGAATCAGAACAAGAACTGGAACCAGAATCAGAACTGGAACCAGTATCAGAGGAATAGGAACTGGAACTAAAACCAGAACTGGAACCAGTACCAGAAGCACAGAAACTGGAACCAGAACTGGAACCAGTATCAGAGGTACAGGAACTGGAACCAGAACCAGAACTGGAGGCACAAAAACTGGAACCAGAATCAGAATCAGTACCAGAACCAGAATCAGAACAGGTATCAAAGGTTCAGGTATGATCATCAGAATTACTCTAATTATCAGAATCAGTATAACTACAGGAATTATCAGAATCACCAGAACCATCAAGGTTATTAGAATCACCAGATTCACCAAAATTACCATAACCAAAACATGTTCCAGAATCACCAGAGGAATATGGTGTATAAGCCAAAATAGAAATTAAAGAATAAGAATCAAGAGAGTTCTTCAAACTCTCCAGTGAGATTCATCAAGACTACCAACCTGGAAGGGAATTCAAATTCCCTCATCCAAACCATGTAATCTCAGAACACATAGGAATTTGAAAATCAGAAGCAAGAGGATTTTCAGAGTAAAACTGAGGCTACATCTTGCTGTAAATACTATTATTATTTTATATTTATGTTTACTGTGATAACAAGAAGCTTGATCTTAACAAATCAAAGCTAGATAAGTATTTTGCAGGTTTTCAAACTGTCAGAGGAACCAGGTGATTCACATGAATTGAACACCTCAGCAGAAACAGCATTCCAGTGGTTTAAAAAACAAGCAGAAATCACCAGAAGCAGAACTAATGAAGCACAAGAAACAGAAGTACCTGGAAAGATGCACCAGAACCAGAAGCAGAGTTAATGGTTTGGCTATACTAAGTTCATTTTTAAATTAATTGACTTATATTATGGTATATGACAAACTGCTTGACAAATCAAAGAAAGATAAAGATAGTACAGGTTCATCAGAACCGAAGGGAGCAGAAGCAGAAGCAAAATGAATGGTTTGACTGTATTGAGTTAAATTTTAACTTATTTGATTTGCATTATGTAATATGACAAACTGCTTGATCTTGACAAATCAAAGCAAGATAAAAATAGTGCAGGTTCACCAGAACCAAAGGGAGCAGAAGCTAAAAAAACAGAAGCACCTGGAAAGGTAAAGGATACAAGCAAGTCAGCAACACATAAATCTGATCAAGTCAGAAGCAGCCAAGATAAGTTATAAGAGAAATCTGGATATTTACCAGAATCTAAAGCTGTTACAGATTCACCAGAACCAGAAGCTGATTTATCAGAACCAGAAGCTGATGCAAACCAAACAATGTTGATGAAGCTTTGGCAGAGGAAGGTTGGATACTTGCAATACAAGAAGAGTTGAATGAATTTCAAAGGAATGATGTTTGGGATCTGGTATCCAGACCAAGCAGAAACATTATTGGAACCAAGAAGGTGTTCAGAAACAAATTCAATGAAAAGGGTGAAGTTGTAGCTCAAGGATACAATCAACTGAAAGGTATAGATTACATTGAGACTTTTGTTCCAGTGGCCAGGTTAGAAGCAATTAAAATTCTTTTATCATTTGCTGCTAATCATGTTATAATGCTATATCAAATGGATGTTAAAAGTGCATTCTTAAATGGCTGCATAAGTGAGGAAGTCCATGTCAAACAGCCCCCTGGTTTTGAAAATTCAGATTTTCCAGACCATGTTTTCAAACTCAAAAATCTTTATATGATTTAAAACAAGCACTAAGGGCATGGTATGACCGACTTAGTAACTTTCTGCTTAAGAATGAATTTAATAGAGGCCAGATTGATAATACACTATTTAGGAAATCCATTAAACATGATATTCTGATTATTCAAGTCTATGTTGATGATATCATATTTGAATCGACTAATGGCACTTTGTGCAAAGAGTTTTCTGACCTAATGCAGAAGGAGTTTCAAATGAGCATGATGGGAGAACTTAAGTTCTTCCTGGGAATTCAGATTCACCAAGGCAAATCAGGTATACTCATTTCACCAATCTAAGGCCACCCCCATGCACCCAATCTACTCACTTGAGAAAGATGAAACCAGCCAAATGGTAAACCAGAAAACATACAGAGATACCTTAAAGGAACCACTAACCTTACATTGTTATACAAGAAAACCCCCACCTACAAACTCTGAGGTTTTTGTGATTCCGACTATGCTGGAGACAAGCTGGAAAGGAAAAGTATAAGTGGGAACTGCACCTTGTTCTGTGATAACACTTCAGCTATAAACCTAACCAAGAACCCTATCTTACATTCCAGAGCCAAACACATTGAAATAAAACATCATTTCATTAGAGACCATGTTCAAAAAGGAACTTTAAGCATTAACAGAAGATAGGTTCGAGTTCATTAAGAAGCATCTCAGCATGACCTCCATATATGACTAGCTCAAGTAGTCATCTTAGGAGTTTTTAAATTTCTTGTTAATTTATTTTCTGTACTTTGTAAAAAAAAATCAAAAAATACAAAATTAGCAGGACCACTTTTTGGCTGATGACAAAAAGTGGGAGAGAAAGAGAAAAAGGAGAAAAAGTAGAAAAGGAGAGATAAAAAGAAAGAAGAGTGAAAAAGAAAGAGATGAAAAGAGAAGGAGTTGAAAAGGAGAGCAAACAGGGAGAGAGAGAAAAATAAAGAGAGAAAAAGAAAGAGTGAGAAAAGAAGGAGTTGAAAAGGAGAGGAAATGTGAAGAAAAAGAAAGAGAGCAAAAGAAGGAGTTGAAAAGGAGAGTATCACACTTAGGGGGAGTAATTCAAGTCATTCGAGTTATAAATTAGCAAAATAAGTTAAGGTTTTGTCATCATCAAAAAGGGGGAGATTGTTGGAACCAAGTTGGTTCTAAGACTTAGGATTTTGATGTTTACAAAAGCACTCAATGTAAACTTATTTTATACCTTGAATTATTAAATTAAATGTCATCAGAAAGTGAAGAAATCAGAAGCAGAAGATCAAAGGAAAATGAATTCTGGAATTTCCAGAAGATGTTTCAGGATGACAAAATTGAACCAGAAGATACCTTTGCAAGCCTATATCAGAAGGAATAAAATTCAGAATGAAACATGGATCATATCATTGGAAAGCCTGCCAGAAGGAGAGCTGATCAAGACAAACAAGAATCAAATATCAATTTTATTCCAGAAGTTATTCTGACCAGAAGATGGCCTGGCAGTAAAAATTACACAGCCCAGACTTATTCCAGACTTCACCAGAAGGTATGTTTATGAGTCCAGAACATGAAGATCAATCCATATTTGGCCCAGACCATAAGATAGCATGATTTAGGGCATGGAACTAAGTCCAGAACAAAAGAAATGAGTTCCAGAATCAACCCAGACCTGGTAAAAAATTAAAGGTAAAATGTCCAGACTGAAATATTTTTTGATCAAGTTTATTTTAGTTTGTTCCAGACCAAATTCCAGAATCTGTCCAGATTAGAGTAAAAATATCCAGATCAATGGTTCAGAAATAATTTTTTGAGTCCAGTGATGGTCAAGATCAGAAAATCAGACCATGGCCCAGAAGTGGCCGAAATAAGAGGGACAGGCTGTGCAGTCCAGAAATGGCTGAATCCAGAAGTTCATAGCTGATCAGGCGCGCATCCAGGAAGGCCGAAATCAGAAGATCAGAGGGCTATGAAGTGTGGTCCAGGAATGACCGAATTCGGAGGATAATAGCTTAGCAATCAGGCTGGTCCAGCTGTGGAATATCGCATGGTGCAGATTTGATCATGGGAATTAATGGTGAAGATCTCATGATATTTTTATCAAAATATTATAAAAGATTTGTTTTTGATTAAGGTGAAGGAGCATGGAAGTCAGAAGCTATTGGCGGGAAGCAATGCACAGATTTGATTGCCTAGTTATTTTGTGAAAGAAATCTAAGGCTTAAAAAAAGATATGTTTTGGAATTAATTGAAGCCCGATTGGTCAATTTATTTTTGCCAGAGAATCCAGCAATATTTAGCTCGAATTTAAGGATTGGAAGAGGCCCAAATCAGCATCTATAAAAGGAGGCACAAGGCAGAATACTTAGAATCGAAAATCACAAAAGGGTCATACACTTCAAAAGCAAACACTCTCAAATTTTCATATAAGTCAATTGTTGAGTCTCAGTTTTTAAAGCAAGTACTCTTGTTGTTTTCGTTCCACTTTGTCAAATCTAAGTTGTTGAAGTAGAGTCTACAAGCTGTGGGAGTCAGTAGAGGTAGCAGGTTACTTGGCAATTAGATTTGTAGTGTTGAGAATTCTTCTACAATCTGGGGTGTCAGATTGGCTGAAGAACAGGAGCTGTTTTTCCTAAGGAAGTCTAGGATTGTTAGACTCTTGAGAAAACTGACTTGGAGGGTCAGTAGCAAGGTTGTAATTCAAGTTTGAATTAGTGAAATTCTTCAAGGCGAAGGCATTGGACGTAGCCTCGTTAACGGTGAACTAGTATAAAATCTGTGAGTTTTTATTTTTATTTTTATCCGCTGCTAACTCTGTTTTAATTATACATCAAGTTTTGTTTTGAAAGTATTAAAACAGGAAAAGTTTAAAGTTAAGTCAAACACAATTCAACCCCCCTTCTCGTGTTTGCACCTTCATATTTGTGGGCAGATGTCACTTTGGAGTGGATAAAGGTGAGAATGGAAGGTAGATGACCTAGAGGGAGATTGGTTAAAGAGTGGAGGTAAGTGTCGTGGAAGGACGTAGGAGGGAGAATGATGGTTGGGGGTGGAGAAGGTTCTTGAAGTGCAGTTGGAGAAAGTTCTTGAGTCTGGGAGACTCTTGGACTATGTTCATCAGGAGCTGGAACAGAAGGAGCTGCAACTCTTGACCTAGCTGAGTGTTTCCTTTTGTTGGTTGGTGGAGCTAAAACAAATTTAGGAAGGTTGCAAGCAGACGAGGCTTTCTTCATGTGGGAGATGTTTTTTGCAGAAAATTTGGAGATTTTAGGGGTAGGGGATTCAAAGGTTATGGGGATTCTAAAATGTCTAAATTTTTTTGTAAGAACCATGCCATAAGGGACAATGTTCTTCTTAAAATCCTTGGTGGTTGCAGCAATCATGTTCTGTAGGATTATGTGGGGTAGATTGAGTCTTTGATGGTGGAGGAGGTGATAGATAATGAGAGCATCATTATCAAACACATACTAATGGTTGCCACAGTGTGGCAAGACAAAGTGTTGGCTTATGGTATTGAAAAATTTGCATAGAGGTTTGAGAGAGGTGGATAGATAATTTTTGGATCCTGTTTGGAAGATGTCAGACAATACTTTATTTCTGTTGAGGTTCAGAACTAAATACCAGTTCTTTCCAAAGACAATAGGTCCTTCAATGGGGAGATTGAGGATGGAAGCTAGAATTTCAGGGGTCAACCTTATCTCAATTCCTTTGATGTTAGACACCAAAAGGGATTTGTCTGGGATGGTTTGAGCCTTGCAATAGAAAACCCTTACCACATCAGGATAATAATAGTCTGAGAGTTGGAGAAAAGAAGTCCAGCCAAGAGAGTCTATGTGGTTTTTGATGGTTAAACCTTCTAAAGTGAGATTGTCTAGCATGAACACTCTTCCAACTCCAATGGGTCTCTCAGCCAATTTTTCAGTGTAGGTTTTTTGTAGGGACGAAGGGATCAGTGAGGGGAAGCAAAGTTTGGGGCTAGTTTTTGTGGGGGGAGAGACTGATGGAGAACGTTCTGGTTGGTTAAAACGTTCTGGAGAAGTAAGTGGAGATCTTCGAAAAGGAGAATGTTCTCTAGGTTTCTGTTTTGGTGTAGTGGTTTTGGATTTTTTCTAAGGGTTTCTTAGCTTGTTTTTAGCCAGAAACTAGGCTAGTATGGGGGTTGTTTTAATCTTTAGGGTTTGTGTTTTAGCATTTGATTTTTGAGGAGATGAAGATGAGGGTTTGGTAGAAGAAAAAATCTCGTTGATAGATTTTCATTTCTGGTTGGGAGGAGTGGCTTGAGAGGGTTTAGAGGGGATGGAAGATTGACAAGGCGCAGTTTGTTGAGTGGTTTTGGAGGGTGGAGGATGTTGAGATGGAACTGATGTTTGAGGGGTTTTTGGTAAAACATCAATTTCAGAGTCATCACTGTCAGAAATGATTAGAACAATGGGATCAGTGGTTTTTGTTTTTGAAGCACCGTTTCTGGCGAGAATGCGCATGGAACGTCGTGGAGCTTCAATGGGTTTAGCCACTAGCTTTCTCAAGTGGGGAGGAGCTTGAGAGACGTTCGAAGGAGGGCGAGTATATAGTGGCGGTAGAATAGTAGTGATGGGTCGTACATGAAGAATGACGGGGCTTGATTCCCGAGAGGAAGAAGACATGTAGTCTGAGAAAGTATTCTCTGAGGATATTTTAGGAGAATATGGTCTGGGTGGAGGTGATGGTGAATGCTTCTGGAAAGGCGAAGATGAAGGAGATGATGATGATGAGGGCGTGTTCGGGCAAGGGTTTTTTCGTGCTGAAACTTTGGTTCTTGCCATTTTCTGAATCGGGAGAAGGTTTGTTACAGAGAGACAAAAGGGATTTTGGGAAGATGAAGATGCAGAAAATCAGAAAGTGAGATGCAAAGAGCTTTTGGGATAAGAGAGGTTGCAGAAAGCTTTTGATTTTTCTGGTGGGAAGTTGAAATGATGGTTTGTTGGAAAGGGAGAAGATTGGAGGCGGGAAGGTGAATAGTGTGACAACGTGGTAGGTTGCTTTTCCAGACAAGCAGACACATGTAATAAATGCCATGCAAAAAGCACTTTTTCAATTTTGAGTGAGGAAAAACGGAGAATGATTCGCGAAAAACAGAGAATGATCGTAAAAAAAAAACATTCTTGGTTTTGCAGAAGCAAAATTTTCTTATTGCGCACAGATTCGATTTTTTATTTTATTTTCGATTTCTCTTTGATGAAGTTGAAACTCTCCTCTACCAGAGGCTTTGTAAAGATATCAACAAGTTATTTTTTAGTATCAACAATGATTAATTCAATTTCTCTTTTATTAACATGATCACGAATGAAATGATGTTTTATTTCAATATGTTTGGATCTAGAATGCTGAATGGGGTTTTTAGACAGATTTATTGCACTAGTATTATCACAATAAATTGGAATATTTGAATAACTTACAGAGAAGTCTTCAAGTTGATTTCTTATCCAAATGACATGAGAGCAACAATTTGTTGCAGAGACATATTCAGCTTCAGTTGTTGACAATATAATCGTGTTTTGTTTTCTGTACGACTAGCTTATTAAAACTTCTCCTAGAAACTAACATGCACCACTTGTGCTTTTTCGTTCAATTTATCTCCTGCATAATCAACATCGCAGTAAGCTATAAGATCAAAATGAGAACCTTTTCTATAACAAAGGCCAAGATCAGTAGTACCAACGAGATATCTAAATATTCTTTTTGCAACTGTTAAATGAGATTCTTTCGATGCATATTGAAATCTAGCACATAATCCCACTACAAACACAATGTTTGGTCTACTGGCAGTTAAATAAAGCAAAGGTCCTATCACCCCATATATTCTTTTTCAGAAATCGATTTTCCATTTTCATCCTTGTCTAATGAAGAAGATGGATGCATGGGAGTAGTCATGATTTTGGCTTCATTCATTTTATATTTTGTTAAGAGATCTTTTATATATTTTTCTTGACAATTGAAAATGCCATCTTTATGTTGCTTAATTTGCATGCCAAGAAAATACCTTAACTCTCCCATCATGCTCATTTCAAATCACTTTGCATGAGTTTTGAAAAAGCATCACACATTTTCTCATTAGTTGAGCCAAAGATAATATCATCGACATACACTTGAACTGTAAGTAAATCATTTTTATCAGTTTTCTTGAACAGTGTAGTGTCGATTTTTCCTCTAGAAAATCCATTTTTGATTAAAAAGGAACGTAATTTTTCATACCAAGCTCTTGGTGCTTGTTTTAAACCGTATAGAGCTTTGTTAAGTTTGAAAACATGATTTGGTTTTGATTGATCTTCAAAACCGGGAGGTTGACGCACATAAACTTTCGACTAAATATGATTTGGTTTTGATTGTTAAGTTTGAAAACATGATTTGGTTTTAATTTGAGAAACCATTTAAGAATGCACTATTAATGTCCATTTGAAAAAGTTTGATAAGTTTAAGAGATGCATATGCAAGAAGAATTCGTATGACTTCTAACCTTTCGACTCGGGAAAAAGTTTCATCGTAGTTTATTCCTTCTTGTTGATTGTAACCTTGAGCAACCAACCTTGCTTTGTTTCTTGCAACCTTACCTTTTTCATCTAGCTTGTTTCTAAATACCCATCTTGTTCCAATGATGGTTTGATTATGTGGATCTGGAACAAGATCCCAGACTTCATTCTTTTCAAACTGAAGAAGTTCTTCCTTCATCGCATCTATCCAAGATTGATCAACTATGGCTTATTTGATTCATTTTGGTTCAATTTGGGAGATCATTGCCATGTTGTTGTTGACATCATCCTTGAATGACATTCTTGTTCTAATTCCACAACTGTATCTCCAATGATTTAATTTTGAGGATGATCACTAATTGTTCTCCAGCTTTTAGGAGGAGAATGAAATGGAGATTGTTTATCAATCTGGGTTTCCTGGGGAACATTCGGCTGCTACTGCCCATAATGTTCTTCTTATTCATCATCTCTTTTACTCATATCAAGATCATCAAATTCATCAAACAATATAAGCATGTTGATTTCAAAATTTTAGTTTTTAGATTGAAAATACGATATCCTTTAGAGTCGGTTAAGTAAACCAAGAATATAGTTAGTTCGTGAAGATGCAAACACGAGAAGGGGGTTGAATTGTGTTTGCCAAAGTTGAATACTTTTTGCTGATTTGATGAAAGTTGATATAAAAATTACTTGGAGAAGAAGCAATCAGATTCAACACTAGCGGATAAAAGCATTAGTATTTGGACACATAGATTTATCCTGGTTCACCATTAACTTGGCTACATCCAGTCCCCTCATTCAGAAGGCTTTAATCCACTAATTCAAACACTTTGAATTACACAACACATGACCTTCCAAGACAGTCTTCCCAAACAGCCTGATAGCCCCAGACTTTTGAGGAACAACAACACCTTGACCCTACAAGCCAAGTCTTCTCCTACCAATCTAACAACCCCAGATTGAAGAAGGAACTTACACCACTTTGACCCTACAAGCCAAGTCTTCTACTAACAATCTGACAACCCCAAATTGAAGAAGGAACTTACACCACCTTGACCCTACAAGCCAAGTTTTCTCCTAACAATCTGACAACCCCAGATTGAAGAAGGAACTTACACCACTATCGGGTTGGATACAAAGGTTTGGAACTTGTGTAGTTGCTTTTGGAAAGATGATTATAACAATGACTCTCACACTCTAAGAAAAGAACACTTAGAAAATATTTCTCTTTCGCACAAGTGTTTCTTGTTGGAACCAAGTTGGTTCTTTCAATTAAAGTTTTGATGTTAACAAAAGTATTTTATGTAAATCATATTTTGACTTAGAAGAATGAAAAATCAGAGGATGTGCAAAATCAGAGGATGACGTCACTATAGGATACACCAGAGGGTGTCATCAGAGGATGACGTCAACAGAAGATACCTCCAGAATATACAACCAGAAGATACAAATCAGAAGCAGAAGATGTCACCAGAGGATGACATCACCAGAAGATAAAAATGCTACTAGAAGATTCGGCAAGAAGATATCACCAGAGGATACCAGAGGATGTCACAAGAGGGTACCAGAAGATACCTCCAGAGGATACTAGAGGATATCACCAGAGGATGTCATCAAAGGAAAACATCAGAGGATATTATCAATAAGAGGATATCATCAAAGGGAAGAAACAATAACTCATTAGAGGATATTATTCCTGACCCAGATCAGAAGGAAGTAGAGTCCATAAGGAGACTTGGTCCAGACCAAAAGGAAGCTTGTCAGAAGAAGACTTGGTCCAGACTAGAAGGAAACATAAGTCAGACTTGGTCCAAACTTGTTCCAGACGAGAAGATAGCATGGTCCAGAACATAAGACTTGGTCAATATCATAAGATAGCATGGTCCAGAACATAAGACTTAGTCTAGACTTGGTCCAGATCAGAAGATCAACGGTCCAGATCAGGAGATCAATGGTCCAGATCAGAATATCAACGGTCCAGATCAGAAGATCACATAATGGTTCAGATCAGATCACATGGTCCAGAGTTGGTCGAGATCAGCATATCATACGGTCCAGAATTTAAATTATGATGCAGATTAGTGAAGACTTGATTGAATTTTGACAGAAATTTGATCAAAGTATTAAGGGGATTTGATTTAAAAATCACTGAACACTTGAATGAAGTTCAAATGCAATCTGAATCTAAAAAGATACGTTTTGAAATTAAGTGAAACAGGATTGGCCAACAGAATTTTCAAAGGAAATCTGAGCAAGATTTATCTCGAATTTAAGCTTGGAGAAAGCCCTAATTGCAGCTATAAAATGAGGCTTCAAGCATTAGCATTATGCATTGAAAAACACAGAACTCAAGCTTCAAAATCAAAGTTATTCGAGAGTTCAATAGAGAGAAATTCTTGAGTGCAAAATCAATATTTGCTAAGCGTTTTGGAGAGAGAAATTCAGTGCAACAATAAGCTTTCCAGAAGCAACAAAAGAGTGCAAGAAGGGTCAGGTGTTGTAATTCAAAGTGTTTTGAATTTATGGATTAAATCCTTCAGAGTGAAGGGACTGGATGTAGCCAAGTTAATGGTGACCCAGGAAAAATTGATGTGTTCTTATATTGTTACTATCCGCTGCTAAGTATGATTATTTATTCATCAAATAATTCCCATCAACATTCAACAAAACAACAAAAGAATTCAAGTTTGACAAACACAATTCAACCCCTCTTCTCGTGTTTGCACCTTCATTTCTCTCTTTGAACTCTAAGATGAATTTGGATTTTAAGCTTGAATTCTTCTACTCTCTTCAGTTTTTCGATGATTTCTTCTTCAGCCTAGAGTATCTAATTAAAGTTAAGATTTGGGCTTCTACTTGGTCCAAGTTTAATTTCGAATTGTATTTTGTGCAGATTTCTTTTGTAAATTCTTCAACTTGATTATGTTCCTTTTTAAATTTGAACCAAATCTTCTTCTGATTTAAATTAAGTCTTCTTCAAATTTGAATACAATCTTCTACGAATCTTGACCATGTCTTCTTTCATACTCTGATGTTTGCCTCAGATGGTATCCTCTGATGATGTTCTCTGATTCCTGCCTTTAAAGGTATCCTCTGATTTTTGCCTCTTATGAGAAATTGTTTGAGTTCTTTAATTATATATTTATTTATTATTTATGTAATTCTTTATTACTTTTCAAAACCAAAATACCCCGAAAATATAAAATATGATTGTGTAGTATTATATATTTCAAATATTTATTTATATTTACATAACTTTTGAAAAAACGCCTCTTATATTCATAAGAAAATGAAATTAGCAAAAAAGTATTTATTTATACCTAAAATACTAAAATAATACCTAAATTACAAAAATACCTAAAATTAATTATTTAAAAACTAAAAAAGGTATTTATTTATACCTAAAATACCTAAAAATGTATTTATTATATTAAAAATATATAGTGATCAATTAACAAATTAAAAATAATAAATAAATTTATAGTAAATATTTTATTAACCTTATTAATCTCAATAAAATCAGTCAATTTTTAAGCTCAATATTTAATACCTTCAATCAAAGTAGAACTCATATAAAAATATATTTTAACCAGTACATATCAAAATGAAATCTTTTACTAAAAATAAAATATACAAAAATTTAATCTAATGTATCATAATAATAATAATATTTAAAATAACAATATAGTATAATAACCTAAGGGTAAAATAATATATATCATATACAAGTATGTTATATAACAATATACTAATCTCTCATTATTTCAAATCTATTTAAAAAATATACGTAAAAAATAATCTATTGATGTTTCTTTTATTGTACAATGAAAATATTAAAAATATTTTTAAACATTGATATGAATTATTATTTTAATTAAGCTTAATTGCAGTTTTAGTACTCTTATTTTTACAGATTCCCGAAATTGATTTCCCTATTTTAAAAGTCAACAGTTTTGATCCATCCCTATGATTTTTTAACTAAAAAATTATAGTATGAGATGCTTTAAATAATGTGACATATGATACAATGATGTAGAATAATTAACACGCATGAAATTGGAAAAATACGCCGTAAAAACATAACTTTAAACATCGGAAATTTTTTATATTTTTATTTAGTTAATGACATGAATAATTAATGCATCGAGTTGGTTCTATATCATAGAATTCTATGTCATGTCATTAAAAATATGTCAAATCTTGATTTTTTTTAATTCAAAATTATGAGGGAGGGTTCAAAACTCTCGACTTTTAAAATAAAGGGACCAATTATGTGAATTGGTTATAATTGAGCGACCAAAACTGCAATTAAGCCTTTTAATTACAAAGAATGAAAATTTCATAGTAAAAGTATTTAAAAAAGTAGATATTCTTTTAGGATAATATATAAAATATAAGATACAAGAGACCCATACTCATGTCATAATCAATTCCTACTTTTTTTTCTCTCTACACACCTACACTCACATCTCATCTCCACCACAAACGTTAAGTTATACAAACAATGTCAATAGCCTTCCAGGCATCCACCAGTCTACTGCTCATATTCTTCTATTTGTGTCTTTATATTATGAGTCGTATATCCTACCTTCTTAGTAATGAGTTACTTGATGTAGTTGCTCATTGATAGAGTTATTTGGGGTTAGTTACAAGTTAGTTGTGTTTGAATGTAAGCGAGACTCAAGTCTATGGATCTAGTTCAATAACAAAAGTAGTGTAGTGATAAATTCAAATGAAGTTCAGAAGTGTTGTCACTCTCTTATAAAATTAACATTTCAACATTTACTATCATAGAACTAGTTTATTCTTGTGAAACTAAGAGATAGTGAGTATCGTGTTGCATTAATGGCATAAAAAATAAGAAGTGACGTGTCCATTTAAGAAATGATGTGTCCAAATGAAGGCGTTGTTCTGCTTCCCTGACAAGGCCGAGATACTAAAAAACGGAGTTGAAGAATTGGCTAAAAATGCACTAGATGTTTAGAGAAAACATACTAGGAGGAAAAGTGTGTAGATCTAGTTAGTTTTGAATGGGTTTCCACAACTAAAATAGTGAAGAAGCTTGGGAAATCTTCATAAACATAAACAAGACCAAAAAACTAAAGAAAGTTTAATTTCAAACTCTAAAGAGACTATACAAATTGCATATCATGGCGAATAAGAAAGTTTTTCAACTTATTTTACAAAAGTGTAAACTTTGAGAAGTCAAATTAAAAATTATGTATATTCTTTCTTTGAGATCCTTTAATTCAAAATTTTACTAGATCGTTGTAGCTATAGAGGAATTATATAACCTTGAAAGCTTGCAAGTGCAGAAATTGCAAGGTTCACTTGAAGTGCATAAGCAACACTTAAATGAAAGAAACTCAGATAAATCTTTTGAATTGGCCCTACAAGCTCAATCAAGAAGAGAATAAAGCAAGCGCAAGAGAGGAAGAGGAAAACAATAATTTAAAAGAGCCAAGAAGAATTATGGTGGAGGTTCTAAAGGGCATTCTCATCATGCCTCTCATATGAACACAAATAAAAGAATTGATTATCGTAGTAGCTCACGTGAAGGTGATGTAGAATCTTTTGAAGAAGCATGTAGTTGCCATGGTAGAGGGAAAGGAAACAGGTTTGATAAAATAAATATCCAATGTAACAATTGAAAAACACTATGGCATTTTTCTAATGAATAATACACAAATGATAAAAGGGTCCCTAATGATGAAGCCAAACTTGCAAGTGGGGAAGATGAAAATGATCAAGTCCTATTAATTGGTAGAAATGGGGAGGAGGACAAATGTTAAAATTAGTGGAATTTGGAGTAATATATCGAAGGCAACATAATCAGAGACAGTACCACCAGAAGAATAAAGGTCAGAGGTAGCATAATCACCGTCAGAAGATATGTGACCAAAGACAGAATAAGAGGATACATGTCTAGATCCAGAATCAGAGGATGTGTGTCCAAGGACATAATCAGAGAATATGTGTCCATAGGAATAATTAGATGATACGTGTCCAGAGGCATAACAAGAGGGTACGTGTTTAGAGGCAAAATCAGAGGCTATGTGTCCAGAGGTAGCTTGATCATAGGGACTTGGATCAAAGGCAGCTTGATTAGAAGAAAGAAAAAAGGGAAACATTAGAGGCAAAATAGAAGGAGAAAATCGAAAGCCAAGTAAAAGAAGAAAAGTTAGAGGCAAAGTAGAAGAGTATTATCAGAGGCAAAATAGAAGCATTTTACCAGAGGCAAAAGAAAAGTAATTTACCAGAGTCAAAATACATGAAACCATAAAACATCTATTAAAGGGAAAAAATAGAAAGAGAAACCAAAGGCAGAAATACTCAGAGTTGAAAAATGGGATCATAGGAAACATACTCAAAAACGTATGTTAATCATTAGAGGTAGGATGCCCAAAATCATGATTTATGAATCAGAAGCAGAAAAATAGAAATGAATTATCAGAGGTAAAAATACTTAGGTTTTTGAAACAACAACCAAAGTTACTAATTGACACCCAGAGGAAAAACTACAAAGGGGATAGTGAAAAAGCATTCAAGGCACACAATTTGACTTCAACAACTGGATCTACACATTAAACTACAATCCTTTACTCAAAATCGTGAGAATTCTTAAATTTCCAATACAACAATCATGCTATTATCAAACAAACAACATGCATGACATTTTAAAATCATTTGAGTGCGGTTTCAAATCACCTATATGCTAAATTTTTTATTTCCTCACGCTCTAAGTTCTTCTAACTCGTAATGCCCCCTAAACAGCTTCTGATCCGAAGTTAAGAATTTTAATGAATGAATTCATAGAACTCTCATGCTAAAAAAAGTTAATGTAACATAATTCATAGTTTTCTATGAAAGTTATACCCTTCGATTTGAGTTGATTTGGAGTAGGTATCTACTTTCCCAGCTCTTTACCTTTTCAAAATTTGCATCTTGCTCCAATTGTTTTTTGGAGTTTTTCCTTGTTGCTGCTTGCCTTCTCTTCAGTGTGATTTGGTCGATTGTTGAATGGTGAGGGCTGAACCCGTTCATGCAATGGTTCAGGGCCAGTCTTATGAAGTTTATTAAACTAATGTTTTTAGATATTTTAAAAAAGGAGGAATGGAAGAGTTGAGGAAGATGATGAACATTATAGTTTAGGGATGTTCTCCCTGTTTTTGGTAAATGAAAAGGAAAGAATGAGATGACTGCTCTAGGCTTGTCCCGAAAAATACTTATTTGCATGCAATACCACTACCTCCGTTCTTCAAAATCACATTTTTACTAACAACATTTTTTAAAAAAATTGGATCAAAAGAAGTCTAATTAGAGGGAGAACAATATAAGAGAAAAATATAATCTTAGATTATCTAATTAAAAGAATAAGACATTATTATAGGGAACTCTGATTAGAGGAATTCTGATCAGAAGAAAATTACATCATATGAAAAAATAATCAGAGGTAATTTGAACAGGAGAAGAACTATATAAAATGAGTCTGAATCATAGGTAATATGATCAAAGGAAAATCCTTATCGGAGGATGTCTAATTGGAGCAGTATGGATAAAGGAAATTTGGATAAGAGGAAATCTATATCAGAAGAAGTATGACTTGATAAAGTCTAGATGGAGGAAGTTAAGTCAAATATAAACTGATTAGAGGAATTCAATATCAAGGGAAATCTTATCAAGGGAAGTCCGATTAGAGGAAATTTGGATCAGATGTAATCTGATCAAAGAATTTTAATATAAAAGGAAATTAAATTAGAAGAATTTCGATTAGAGAAAGTCTGGATCAAATGTAATCTGATCAGAGGATCCTAATATCAGATGAAATCTAATGAGAGGAATTCTAATTATAGGAAGTCTAGATCAGATGTAATCTGGTAAGAGGATCTTAATATCAGAGGAAATCTAATCAAAGGAATTCTGATTAGATGAAGTCTGGATTAGATGTAATCAAATGAAGTCTGATCAAATGAATTCTAATTTGGGAACGCTAATACGAGAAGATCATATTTGATGAAGAACAAACTCAAATAAAACCTAATTAAAGGGAAAACCTAGATCCGATTAAATATGATAAGTAGAAATTGTAACTCTCTTAGTTCCTCTATAACTAATTCTCAATCCATTATTCATTCTTTTTATTGGGTTAAATTCCAAATCCAGCATCTCAACACACTCATACAGAGAATGGATCAGACATGTCTACTTATAGGTTTGATATAATCTAATCAATCCTAGAATTTAAGTGCTTAAGTTTTTCTATTTTCAGTAGGGTGCAAGACACTGCCAAGCATTCCTTTAACCCATATATAACCACAATTCTAACAGTCTAATAAGCCACTTATAATTGTCGCATTCCAAAACCTAACCCATTTATGTTAAAATTTTTAAAAATCCTTATTTTAATAAATTTTAACTAAAAGGATTGTTACATCTTTGTAAAGTATTTAACAAAAACAATGATTTCCATAGGAAAAGAAATACCAAACGCATTCAATTGCTCGCAATATTGTAAAATAATAATCTTCATTTTATATTATTGATATGAAGTAAAACAAAAGGTATATAGTCTACATATTATACGGTCTTCATATTACTCGTAGACATTAATAACATTTTAATTATTGTTTAACTTTTACTCTAATTAACCCCATTTGGTGATGATGGTGGTGGATCACCACGACACATTGTTATTGGATTGCAACCTCTTTGATATGGGTTAGCTGGAGTTCGGATGCAGAACTCTGGATGTTTTTTGTTGCATGGGCCTGGATGGCCGAGTGTAAATACACCGTGGGAGTATTATCAGATGCAAAATAGAAGCATTTTACCAGAGGCAAAACAAAAATTATTTACCATAGCCAAAATACATGAAACCATAAAACATCTATTAAAGGAAAAAAAATAGAAGGAGAAACCCGAGGCAGAAATACTCAGAGTTGAAAAATGGCATCATACTCAAAAACGTAACTTGATCATTAAAGGCAGGATGCCCAAAATCATGATTTATGAATCAGAGGTAGCGAAATAGAAAAGAATTATCAGAGGTAAAAATACTTAGGTTTTTGAAACAAGAACCAAAGTTAAAACCCCAAAGTTACAACATGACAACCAAAGGAAAAACTACAAAGGGGAGAGTGAAAACGCATTCAAGGCACACAATTTGCCTTCAGTAACAGGATCCACACATTAACATACAATCCTTTACTCAAAATCGTGAGAATTCTTAAATTTCCAACACAACAATCATGCAATTATCAAACAAAAAACATGCATGACATTTTAAAATCATTTGAGTGCGGTTTCAAATCACCTATATGCTAAATTTTTTATTTCCTCACGCTCTAAGTTCTTCTAACTTGTAATGCCCCCAAAACAGTTTCTGATAAGAAGTAAAGAATTTTAATGAATGAATTCATAGAACTCTCATGCTAAAAGAAGTTAATGTAACATAATTCATAGTTTTTTATGAATGTTCTACCCTTCGATTTGAGTTGATTTGGAGTAGGTATCTACTTTCCCAGCTCTTTACCTCTTCAAACATCGCATCTTGCTCCAATTGTTTGGAGTTTTTCCTTGTTGCTGCTTGCGTTCTCTTCAATGTGATTTGGTCGATTATTAAATGTTGAGGGTTGAACCCGTTCATGCAATGGTTCAGGGCCAGTCTTATGAAGCTTGTTAAACTAATGTTTTTGGATATTTTGAAAAAGAAGGAGAAATGGAGGAGCTGAGGAAGATGATGAACATTATAGTTTGGGGATGTTCTCCCTGTTTTCGGAAAATGAAAATGAAAGAATGAGATGACTTCTCCAGGCTTTTCCCAAAAAAGACTTATTTGCATGCAATACCACTACCTCCATTCTTCAAAATCACATTTTTGCTACCAACAATTTTTTTAAAAATTGGATCAAAAGAAGTCTAATCAGAGGGCGAACAATATAAGAGGAAAATATAATCGTAGATAATCTAATTAGAAGAAGAAGACTTCATCAGAGGGAAATCTAATTAGATAGATAGATAGATAGATAGATAGAAATTATAGTTAGATAGATAGATAGATAGATAGATAGATAGAAATTATAGTTAGACCGTTGGTTGGATTGTATGAAATTAATAATTGTGATCGCTTTCATTTTTAAAGGAATAAAATGTAGACTAATGAATTAAAATAATGAAACTTCAATCCTTTGTGTTTAGTTAATATATAATATACGATTTTTTTTATAAGAAGTAAAGTATGGATTTTTTTAATGTTATTAATGATAAATTTTTAATTTTTATTTAAAATATGAAGTAAATTATGCATTTTTATGTTATAGGTAATAAAGTTTTAATTTTTATGATGGATACGAAATAAAGGGTGAATTTGTATGTTATATGTGATAAAGTTTTAACTCTGATGATGTATATGAGTTGGAGTCTGAATTTTCTTGTTATATATGTTAAAGTGCTAATTTTTATGGTGTGTACGATATCAAGTTTTTGATGTTTATGTGTATGTGGTGAAAGTTACAATTTTTATGATTATTTGTCCATGAATATGTGATACTCATGATATGGATGTGTGGTATGTGATCTTAGTGATATGTGAATAAGATGATGATTTTTAAAAATTGATTTTGAATGCATATGACATGATTCTTAGTGGGTTTGTGTAGGAATATATCTGTTTGATAATATATCATCATATCATGGCATATGCATCTTCGTGGTAGTTGCCTTAGTAACAGATTTGTTTTCCCCATTGTTATGGTTGATCGTTTGTGTGGAAGTTGCCTTAGTGGCATGTTTGTTTCCCCCATTTATATGGGTTATCTTCTGTGTGGCAGTTGCCTTAGTGGCAGGTTTATATCCGGATCATATAGTTTTAGGAGCTTGCATTATACATATGTTTTTTATATACAATTTACCGGTTTGCGCATTTTTTTCTTTTAAATTGAAACTTTTTACTTTTATATATTTTCTGTTATTCTTCTATATGTTTAGCTTAGGTTTGATGTTGATGATGCAAAAAACTGACCCTTACAACAACATTTTTGGTACTAATGAGTTCGAGAAGATTCAAGAGTATTCGATGACCATTAACGTGCGGCGAACGTGGGGTAAAAATGGATTTTTCAAGACAATTTTGTAATAATAGAATTGTCGCGATATTTCTAAGACTATTTTTAAATCTTTTGTCACCAAACTTTAAGATGCACTCGAATTCTAGAAATACGGAAGTGGGTTCCCTTCCATTAGAAATAATTGTTTTTTCTTTGTTTTAACTTTGAATAAACATTTTTTTAGTAATATTAAGTAAACGTGATTGTTACTAATTATTTAAATGGATGAATGTTAGAAATTCATACAAAAAAAATTGTCGTAAATTTTTCTAAAATTATTTTTAAGTAACATTTTGGATCAAAAATCTGGGGCGTTACATTGAACACTAAAGATAACCTTGGTAAATTTGATTCTAGATCTCAAAACTGTACCTTCATTGGATACTCTGAAAGATCTAAGGCTTACAAGCAAATTAGAAGATTATGACAAATCTTCGAAGGACAAATCTGATCAAGTCAGAAACAATCAAGATAAGTCAAAAGGAAGATCTTGATGGAAGTACAAGTCATCTGATCCTGAAACTCTAATCATTGGAAGTGCAAGTGATCCTTTGACGATCAAATCATCATTAAAATATACCACTTTGTTTGGCTTACTCTCATCAATTGAGCCTACCTCTATTGATGAAGCATTGGCAAATCATGGATGAATGCTTGCAATGTAAGAAAAGTTAAATTAATTTAAGAGGAATGATGTTTGGGATCTAGTACCTAAACCAAAGAAGAACATTATTGGAACCAAGCTAAATGAAAAAGGTGAAGTGGTCAGAAACAAGGCAAAACTTGTCGAACAAGGCTAAAGTTAGCAATAGGGCATTGATTACACGGAGACATTTCCTCCAATGGCCAAGTTAGAAGCTATTCGTATCCTACCTTCTTTTGCTGCAAATAATAACATTACATTTTTTTCAAATGGATGTTAAAAGTGTTTTTCTAAATGGTTATATAAGTGAAGAAGTATATGTTAAACAACCCAGATTTTGAAAGTTCTGAATTTCCAAATCATGTTTCTAAACTTAAGAAATCTTTGTATGGTCTAAAACTAGCACCTAGGGTATGGTATGATAGACTTAGTAACTTCTTGCTTAAAAATAACTTTGAAAGAGGACAAGTAGGCAATACATTTTTAGAAAATCAATAGGAGATGACATTCTTATTATTCAAATTTATGTTGATGACATTATTTTTGGATCCACTAATGACACTCTTTGCCAAGAATTTTCTAAATTGATGTTGTTGGAACCAAGTTGGTTCTAAGTACTTAGGATTTTGATGTTTACAAAAACACTCCATGTAATCTTATTTTGTACCTTGAATTATTAAAGTAAATGCCACCAGAAGATGAAGTAATCAGAAGCAGAAAATCAAAGGGTTCCAGAGATTGAATCCTGAAGGTACCAGAAGATACAACAGGATGTCAAAACATCACCAGAAGATATCTTTGTTGGCCCAGATCAGAAGGAAGCAAAGTCAGAAGGAGACCTGGACCAGACCAGAAGGAAGCCTGCCAGAGGAAGATTTGATCCAGACCAGTAGGAGTCATAAGTCAGACTTAATCCAGAAGTTATTATGACTAAAAGATGGTCTGGCAGTGAAATAATAAACAGCCCAAACTTGATCCAGACTTAATCAGAGGGTAAATTAATGGATCCAGAACAAAGGAATTAATCCAGATTTGACCTAGACCAGAAGATAGCATGGTTTAGGGTATGAAACTAAGTCCAGATCAGAAGAAATGATCTCCAGATTTGATCCAGAACTGATCCAAAACAGAAGGTAAAATGTCCAAACTGAAATATTAGTTGCCCAGACTTAATTTCAGTTCAATCCAGACCCAGTTCAGAATTGGTCCAGATCAGAGGGAAGATATCAAGATCAATGGTTCAGATTTAAGGATATGGCCCAGTGATGGCTGAGATCAGAAGATCAGGCCATGGCCTAGTGTTGGCCGAAATCAGAAGGTCAGGATGTGCGGTCCAGCAATGGCCGAGATCAGAGGATCGCAGCATATCAATTTGCAAGTCCAGGATGGCTGAGATCAGAAGATCAGAAAGTGTGGTCCAGGGTTGGCCGAAATCAGAGGATCACAGCAGATCACTTAGTAAGGTCCAGATGTGGACTAGCGTAGAAGATCAAACGGTCCAGATTTAATCATGAGGATTAACGGTGGAGATTTTATTAAATTTGATCAAAGTATTAAAAGGATTTGATTCAAAAATAAAGTGAAGTCTTGTGGAATTCAGAAGCTGTTGGCGGGAAGAAACTAAAGACATGATTGGCCAGTTATTTTTCAAAGCAAATCTGAAGCTTAAAAAGATATGTTTTTTATTTAAGTGAAGCCCGATTGGTCAAGATATTTTTGCAAGAGAATCCAGCAAGATATAGCTCGAAATTAAGCTTGGAAGAGACCCTAATTCGCATCTATAAAAGGAGGCTCAAGGCAGAATACTTAGTATCGAAAATCACAAAAGAGTCATACACTTCCAAAAGCAAACACTCAAGTTTTCAGTGAGGTTAATTGTGAGTTCCAGCTTTCTAGAAGCAAGCACTCGTGTTATTTTCTTTCCGTTGTGTTAGATCTAAGTTGTTGAAGTAGAGTCTACAATCTGAGGGAGTCAGAAGGGGTAGCAGATTAATTGGCAATTAGATTCAAGGCGTTGTAATTCCTTCTACAATCTGGGGTTGTCAGATTGGTAGGAGAAGACTTGACTTATGAAGTCAAGGTGCTGCATTCCTCAAAAGTCTAGGATTGTTAGACTGTTTGAGAAGACTGACTTGGAGGGTCAGTGGTATTGTTGTAATTCAAGGTTTAAATTAGTGAAATCCTTCAAGGTGAAGGGACTGGACGTAGCCTCGTTAGCGGTGAACTAGTATAAAATTCTGTGTTTTTATTTTACTTTATATCCGCTACTAACTCTATTTTATTCATGCATCAAGTTTTGTTATAAAACTGCAAAATCAGAAAACATATTCAAGTTAGTCAAACACAATTCAACCCCCCCCCCTTTCTCTTGTTTGCACCTTCAATTGGCGACAAAGCTCGGTCTCAAGGCTGAGCACTTAACAGTGTTTAAGGAAAGGTCCAAGGGGTTCAACATGGCAGAATCCAAAGATGACTTGGAAGGACATAATGAGAAGTTTCTTCATAACTCAAGATCCTAAATTATGGAAGATGGTAGTCAAAGGATACACTGCACCTACTGTTCCAGAAGATTCAACTAAAGAACTGGACATGGATGATATGATACCAGACCAGAGCAGATTATACAAACTTCATCACAAGTCCAGAAACATCATGATCAATGCCATCACATTCAAGGAATTTGATAGATGCACAGATAAAGAAACAGCAAATAGCATATTCGATAGTCTGGTTCTGACCTATGAAGGAAGCCAGCAGGTTCCAGAAGCAAGAGCTAACATACTGGTCAAACAGTATGAGATGTTCAAGATGGAAGATGATGAAAACATTGATGGAATGTTCTGCAGATTCCAGACTCTGATATCTGCAGATTCAAAGAAGAAGAAGAATCTGGCCCTGAAGTCGAAACAGAAGAAAATTACAAGGGCAGCATCAGAATCAGAGGACAGTGACAGTGATTGTGATGATATGGCCTACTTAACCAAAAAGATGGTTAAGATATGGGAAAACAGGAAAAGAAGAAGCTTCAAGAAGAAACATAACAACAAAGGAAAGGAAGAACCTAACAAGAAGAGTATCGTTTGTTATGGATGCAATGAACCTAGACATATCAAGTCAGAATGTCCAAATCTGGAAAAAGGCAAATAGCACAAGAAAAATTCCAGATTCAAAAAGAAGGGTCTGATGGTAGCCTGGGATGCATTAGAATCAGAGGAAGAATCGTCTGATGAAGAAGAGGCAGAAACAGCAAAGACGGCACACATCAAGTCTGCCTCTAGACTTCATAAAGGCAAGAATTCAGGAAGGAAAGCAGGCAGAAGGAAGAATGATCGAAGCAGTCATTCAAGGAAGTCTGGAGGCACATCAGAGGGAGCAATTCTGGCTCTGATGGCTCATAAAAATTCAAGTTCTGAATACAGCTCAGGCTCTGGAACAAATTCAAAAGATGAAGATGATGAGGTATTTTCTGATCTCACAAGATCTGAATTAATTGAGACTTTAAAAGACTTTTTAAATGCAAACAATAAGATGTCTTTAAAACTAAAAACTCTTAGGGAAGATAACAAAAATCTAACCAAAGAAGTCCAAGTTTTAAAGAATTGAAATTCTGAGTATGCAACTGAAAACAAGGATTTTAAAACTGAAGTTGCAAGACTCAAATATGAAAACCAAACTCTCAAAAGTGATATTTGTTCCACCTACAAAACTGTTTGTGAATCTGATATGCTTGAGCAATTTTTTCAAAACTTTATTTCTAATGGAATGGAAAGAAGTAAATATGCATCTATGATTTATGGAAACAGTAACATTGGAAAGAGAGGTCTTGGTTCTACATAAACTATTGCTTAAACTAAAACTGTTCATTCTGATGCTTTATGTATTGTTTGTGCTAAGAAAGGTCACTCTGAACTATCTTGTCTAATGGTAAAATCTGAACAAGATCAGAGAACTGTTAAGACTAACAAACCTGGACCCAATCAGTTCTTGATCAAATTGTCTATGTTGCAGATATTCTAAGCAACCAGAAGGAGATACCAACAATGGTGCCTGGACAATGGATGTTGGCAATGCACAAGCAGAAGAAGATTTATGTTCCTGCTACAACAAGACAAAGGCAATCTGAGTCTGATGGAGGAAGGTCTGGTCAACTCAACCAGAACCAGAATCGGAATCAGAACCAAAACTGGAACCAGAATCAGAACAAGAACTAGAACCAAAACCAGAACAGGAACCAATATCAGAACAGAAACTAGAACCAGAACTAGAACTGGAATCAGTATCAGAAGCATATGAACTGGAACCAGAATCAACTCTAGAACCAGAATCAAAATCAGTACTGGAACCAGAATCAAAATCAACACTAGAACCAAAACCAGAATCAGATCAGGAATTACCAGAATTACCAAATTCATCAGAATCACCAGAATCATCAAGGTTATCAGAATCACAGGATTCACCAAAATTACCAGAATCAAAACATGTTCCAGAATCATCAGAGGAACATGGTTTATCAACCAAAGCAGAATCAAGGAAACTGCTCCAACAGTCCAGAAGAAGAACTGGCTCTAATGGCTCGAACAGAAGCTAAGTCTGAATCTGTGTCTGACTCTGACTCTAATTATGACAGAGAAAAGGCAAGGTCTAATCAGCAACACAAAGCTTGGTATCTTGACAGTGGATGCTCCAAACACATGACAGGAGACAAATCTATGTTTCTAGATCTAACTATGAAGAATGGAGGCAAAGTTTCCTTTGGAGGAAACCAGAAAGGTCAGGTTATTGGTACAGGAACTGTTGGTAACACTTCTTCTCGTTTGTCTATAAAAATGTTCTGTTAGTTAAAGGGCTAAAACATAATCTTCTGAGCATAAGTCAATTAAGTGATTGCAATTATGATGTTATCTTTAATCAAAAAACTTGCAAAGCTGTTAGTCAACTTGATGGGTGGGTTTTATTTACTGGCACTAGGAAGGATAATGTTTATAAAATTGATATGTTCAGTCTTGCTAAGCAACAGGTTAAATGCTTATTGTCTGTGAGTGAGCAGAATCTAATTTGTCACAAAAGGTTAGGGCATGCAAACCCTAAGCTTATATCCGAATTGAGCAAACTCCAGTTAGTAAGAGGGCTTCCCAAGGTAAGTTCCAAAACTGAGATTCTGTGTGAAGCATGTCAAAGAGGTAAACAAACTAAAACCTCTTTTAAAACTAAAAAATGTGTTTCTACCTCTCAACCACTTGAACTGCTTCACTTAGATCTGTTTGGTTCTATTCAAACAGCTTCTCTCGGTGGTAAGAAATATGGTTTTGTAATTGTTGATGATTACTCAAGGTGGACTTGGGTAAAATTTTTAAAGAACAAAGATGAATCTCACAGAGTATTTATTTCTTTTTGTAAGCAAGTTATGAATGAACAGGGTATTAAGATCATAACCATCAGAAGTGATCATGGAGGTGAATTCGAGAACAAGTATTTTGAAGAATTCTGTGATGAGAATGGCATCTCTCACAACTTCTCATCCCCCAGAACACCTCAACAGAATGGAGTGGTAGAAAGGAAGAACAGATCACTGCAGGAGATGGCCAGAACCATGCTGAATGATATGAGGTTGCTACCGATCTTTGGGCAGAAGCTGTCAACACAACTTGCTATATTCAGAATAGAGTCTACATCAGGTCCATCTTAAATAAAACTCCCTATGAACTGTGGAAAGGTAAGAAACCCAATATTTCCTACTTTAAGCAATTTGGCTGCATCTGTTTTATGTTGAACACTAAAGATAACCTAGCTAAGCTTGATTCTAGATCTCAAAAGTGTATCTTTATTGGCTACTCTGAGAGAGAAAAAGCTTATAGAGTGTTTAACAAAGAAACTAACATTGTGGAAGAATCAATCCATATTAAGTTTGATGATAAACAGCTTGACTCTGAAAAGTCAAAGCAAGATGAGGAAATTGCAGGTGAACCAGAGGCACAGGAACCAGAAGCTGAACCAGCAGCAGAATCTGAGAAAGATCAAGATGAAGAAGAACATGCTGACTCTAAAGATAAGTCAGAGGGAAAGAATGGATGGAAGTACAAGTCTTCACATCCAGAATCTCTCATTATTGGCAGTGCATCAGAACCTTTAAAGAGCAGATCATCAAGTAGAGAAACCAATCTATTTGGTTTACTCTCAACAATTGAACAAAGCAATATTGATGAAGCTTTGGCAGAGGAAGGTTGGATACTTGCAATGCAAGAAGAGCTGAATGAATTCCAAAGGAATGATGTTTGGGATCTGGTACCCAGACCAAACAAAAACATTATTGGAACCAAGTGGGTGTTCAGAAATAAACTAAATGAAAAAGGTGAAGTGGTAAGGAACAAAGCCAGACTTGTAGCTCAAGGATACAGTTAATAGGAAGGTATAGACTACACTGAGACTTTTGCTCCAGTGGCCAGGTTAGAAGCAATTAGAATTCTTTTATCATTTGCTGCTAATCATGATATAATGTTGTATCAAATGGATGTTAAAAGTGCATTCTTAAATGGCTATATAAGTGAGGAAGTCTATGTCAAACAGCCCCCTGGATTTGAAAATTCTGATTTTCCAGACCATGTTTTCAAACTTAAAAAATCTTTATATGGTTTAAAACAAGCACCAAGGGCATGGTATGACAGACTTAGTAACTTTCTGCTTAAGAATGAATTTAATAAAGGCCATATTGATAATACTCTATTTAGGAAATCCATTAAAAAATGATATTTTTATTATTCAAGTTTATGTTGATGATATCATATTTGGATCGACTAATGGCACTTTGAGCAAAGAGTTTTCTGACCTAATGCAGAAAGAGTTCCAAATGAGCATGATGGGAGAACTTAAGTTCTTCTTGGGAATTCAGATTCACTAAGGCAAATTAGGTATACTCATTCACCAATCTAAATACACTAAAGAACTTCTTAAAAAGTTCAAGATGAATGATTGTAAGCCTATGGCCACCCCCATGCACCCAACCTACTCACTTGAGAAAGATGAAACCAGCCAAAAGGTAGACCAGAAAACATACAGAGGTATGATTGGATCCCTTCTTTATTTAACTGCTTCTAGACCAGACATTTTGTTTAGTGTTTATGTATGTGCCCGTTTTCAAGCTGACCCTAGGGAATCCCATTTAACTGGTGTCAAACGAATTCTGAGATACCTTAAAGGAACCACCAACCTTACCCTGTTATACAAGAAAAACCCCACCTACAAACTCAGAGGTTTTTGTGATTCGGACTATGCTGGAGACAAGCTGGAAAGGAAAAGTACAAGCGGCAACTGCACCTTCTTAGGTGATAATTTGATCTCTTGGTCAAGCAAAAGACAAAGCACAATTGCCATGTCAACAGCTGAAGCTGAGTATATATCAGCAGCAAGATGCAGTTCACAGTTACTCTGGATGAAACATCTACTTGAAGATTACAACATCTTTGAAACCAATATCCCTTTGTTCTGTAATAACACTTCAGCCATAAACCTAACCAAGAACCCTATCTTACACTCTAGAGCCAAACACATTGAAATAAAACACCATTTCATTAGGGACCATGTTCAAAAAGGGACTTTAAGCATCCAGTTTGTGGACACTGATCATCAATGGGCTGATATCTTCACCAAAGCACCACCTGAAGATAGGTTCGAGTTCATCAAGAAGCATCTCAGCATTATCTCCATATCTGACTAGCTCAAGTAGTCATCTTAGGAGTTTTTTTTTTAATTTTCTTGTAATTTTATTTTATGCTTTTTAATTTTCTGTTTTTACTTTCTGTAATTTGTAAAGAGAAAAACAAAAAATTACAAAAATAGTAGGACCTCTTTTTGGCTGATGACAAAAAAGGGGAGAGAGAGAAAAAGGAGAAATAAGTAGAAAAGGAGAGATAAAAAGAAAGGAGGAGCGAAAAAGAAAGAGATGAATAGAGAAGGAGTTGAAAAGGAGAAGAAACAGGGAGAGAGAAAAATAAAGAGAGAAAAAGAAATAGTGAAAAAGAGAAGAAGTTGAAAAGGAGAGGAAACAGGGAGAGAGAAAAAGAAAGAGTGAAAAGAGAAACAGTTTAAAAGGAAAGGCAATGTGAAGAGAGAAAAGAAAGAGCGAATAAAGAAGGAGTTGAAAAGGAGAGGAGAAGAAAAGAAAAGAAACAGTGAAAAGGAGAAGAAAAAGTCAGTATCAGACTTAGGGGGAGAGATTGGTCTGAGGGGGAGTAATTCAGTCTTCGAGTTACAAGCTAGCAAAATAAGTTAAGGTTTTGTCATCATCAAAAAAAGGGAGATTGTTGGAACCAAGTTGGTTCTAAGTACTTAGGATTTTGATGTTTACAAAAGCACTCCATGTAATCTTATTTTGTACCTTGAATTATTAAAGTAAATGCCACCAAAAGCAGAAGTAATCAGAAGCAAAAAATCAAAGGGTTCCAGAGATTGAATCCTGAAGGTGCCAGAAGATACTCCAGGATGTCAAAACATCACCAGAAGATATCTTTGCTGGCCCAGATCAGAAGGAAGCAAAGTCAGAAGGAGACCTGGACCAGACCAGAAGGAAGCCTGCCGGAGGTCGATTTGATCCAGACCAGTAGGAGTCATAAGTCAGACTTAATCCATAAGTTATTCTGACCATAAGATGGCTTGGTAGTGAAATAATAAATTAATGGGTCCTGAACAAAGCAATTAATCCAGATTTGACTCAAACCAAAGTATAGCATGGTTCAGAGTATGAAACTAAGTCCATACTAGAAGAAATAATCTCCAGATTTGATCCAGAACTGATCCAAAACAGAAGGTAAAATGTCCAGACTGAAATATTATTTGCCCAAGCTTCATTTCAGTTCAATCCAGACCCAATTCAGAATTGGTCCAGATCAGAGGGAAGATATCAAGATCAATGGTTCAGATTTAAGGATATGGCCCAGTGATGGCCGAGATCAAAAGATCAGACCATGGCCCATTGTTGGCCGAAATCAGAAGGTCAGGATGTGTGGTTGAAGGTGCAAACATGAGAAGTGGGGTTGAATTATGTTTGCCAAAATTGAATTCTCTTTGCTGTTTTGATGAATGTTGATGTGAATTACTTGATGAATAAATAATCAGACTCAACAGCAGATAATAACAGCATAAGAACACCACGATTTATCCTGGTTCACCATTAACTTTGACCCTCCAAGCCAGTCTTTTCAAACATCCTAACAACCCTATACTTTTGAGGAATAACAACACCTTGACCCTACAAACCAAGTCTTCTCCTACCAATATGACAACCCCAGATTGAAGGAGGAATTCACACCACTATTGGGTTTGATTACAAGGGTTTGGAACTTTGCATAGTTGCTTCTGGAAAGCTTATTGTTGCAATGACTTTCTTGAGTAGTTGCTCCTGGAAAGCTGATTATAACATTGACTCTCACTCTCTAAAAACACTTAGAGCATATTTCTCTTTCGCACAAGTATTTCTCTCTTTTGAACTCTCGGATGACTTTGAATTGTAAGCTTGAGTTCTTGTGTTTTTCGATCGATTTGAACTCTAAGATGAATCTGAATTTTACGCTTGAGTTCTTCTACTTTTTGATGCTTTCTGCTGCAACCTGAAGCCTCCTTTTATAGCTGAAATATAGGATTTGTCGAAGCTTAATTTCAAGATGTATCTTGCACATATTTTCTTTGAAAATTCTTTTAACCTGATTCTGTTTCTTTTTAATTTTGAACCACATCTTCTTTGTTCATATCTCCTTCGAATTTTCATCAGGCCTTCTTTGATTTTTGAATGAAATCTTCTTAAAACTTTGATCAGATCTCTTTCAAATTTCAATCAAGTCTTCTTTGACTTTGAATCAAGTCTTCTATGAATCTGAATCACGTTTTAAATCTGGACCGTGCATACTTCTAATCTGGACCAAGTCTAGACCATATCTTCTTCTGATCATGTATTCTTCTGATCTGGACCAAGTCTTCTTCTGATATGGACCACGTTATCTTCTGAACCATGTTTACTTCTGTTTTGGACCATGTCTTCTTCTAGACCATGTTTCCTTCTGATATGGATCATGTCTCCTTCTCAACCATGTTTCCTTCTGATCTGTACCATGTCTTCTTCTGGACCATGTTTCCTTCTGATCTGGACCACAAATGGTAAGCTTTGATGATGTCATTGATTCTTGCCTCTGATGATATCCTCTGATTAATGATATCCTCTTATTTTTACCTTTGGATGACATCCTCGGATTCTTGCTTCTGATGAGATCCTCTGGTGATATCCTCTGGTATCCTCTAGTGATATCTTCTTGTATCCACTGGAGGTATCATCTGGTGATATCTCTTGGTATCCTCTGGTGACATTTGTTGGCTTTATCTTCTGGAGGTATCCTCTGGTGACGTCATCCTTTAGCGACATCCTCTGGTGACGTCATCTTCTGGTTTCTACTTTTGATGACGTCATCTTCTAGTTTCTACTTCTGGTGACGTCATCTTCTGGTTTCTGCTTCTGGTGACATCATCTTCTAGTTTCTACTTTTGCCGACGTCATCTTCTGATTGTTGCATTCTTCTTCAAAGTCAAATATATTATTTTCATAAAATATTTTTGTTAACATCAAAACTTTAAGTGAAAGAACCAACTTGGTTCCAACAAACCCTATCCTACATTTTAGAGCTAAACACATAGAGATCAAACACCACTTCATTAGGGACTTTGTTCAAAAAGGGGAACTAAACATTTAGTTTTTAGACACTAAACACCAATGGGCTGACATGTTCACCCAACCACTACCTAAAGATAGGTTTGACTTCATCAAGAAAAACCTAAACCTTACCTTCATACCTGACTAATGTTTTTATAACTTCAAAGTAGTTTAGCTTTACATTAGTTTTTATATTTTCTTGTAATATATTTATGTTATTCGAAATAAAAGAGAAAGAAAAGAAGAAAGAGAAAAAGAAAAGGAAAAAAAAGGATTAAGTTTCACTTTCAAGACTTTTTGTCTGATGACAAAAGGGGGAGAAAATATATTTGATAAAGTGGAGAAAAATGATACTTAGACTCAGAGGGAGCCCTAAGTTAGGGAGAGTCAAAGAAATATAAAGAAAAGTTGTTATAAAATATACAAATTTTGTCATAATAAAAAAGGAGGAGATTGTTGGAACCTAGTTTGTTTTATACTTAGAGTTTTGATGATAATAAAAGTATTTTTTGAGAACAATATATTTGACTTGAAAGAGTATGAAAGAAGATTCATGTTTTTAAAGAAAATCTAAAATAAGATTTGATTCAAATTTATAAATTGAAGAAAATCTAAAATAAGATTTGATTCAAATTTATAATTGAAGAAAATATAAAATATGATTTGATTCAATTTATAATTTAAGAAAATCTAAAATAAGATTTGATTCAGATTTATAATTGAAGAAAATCTAAAATAAGATTTGATTCAGCTTTATAACTGAAGAAAATCTAAAATAAGATTTTATTCAAATTTATAATTGAAGAAGATTTGCTCAAGATTTATCTACAACAAAATATGAACATAATCAATCTGACGAATTTGCAAACTCAATCTAAACAAAATACGAACAGAAACAATCTGAAGAATTTACAAACCCAATCTGAAGAACATACAATTCAGAATTAAATAAGGACTAAATTGAAGCCCAAATTTTAACTATAAATAGATACTCAAGCCTGAAGAAGAAAAACATTGAAAATTAAAAAAGAGTAGAAGAACTCATAAGCTCAAACATTCAAATACATCTCGGAGTTCAAAGAGAGAAACATTTGTTCAAGTTAAAAATATTTTCTAAGTGCTCTTTTCTTAGAGTGTGAGAGTTATTATTATTATCACCTTTATTAGAACCAAACACTTAAAGTGAAGGTGCAAACATGAGAAGGGGGGTTGAATTGTGTTTGCCAAACTTTGAATCTTTTTGTTGTTTTGTTGAATGTTGATGTGATTTACTTGATGAATAACTAATCAAACTTAGCAGCGGAAAATAATAGCATAAGAACATAACAATTTATCCTAGTTCACTATTAATTTGGCTACATCCAATTCCTTCATCCTGAAGGCTTTAATCCACTAATTCAAATCTTTGAAATACAACACCTGACCCTCCAAACCAATCTTCTCAAACAGCTTAACAACCCCAGACTTTTGAGGAACAAAAACAACTCCTTCACTCTACAAGTCAAGTCTTCTCCTACCAATCTGACAACCCCATATTGAAGAAGCAATCTACACCACTATCGGATTTGATTACAAGGGTTTGGAACTTTGCAAAGCTGCTTCTGAAAAGCTGATTGCTGCACTGATTCTTGCACTCTTTTGTTGCTTCTGGAAAGCTGATTGTTGCATTGAATTTCTCTCTCGAAAACACTTAGAAAATGTTGCTTTTGCACTCAAGAATTTCTCTCTATTGAACTCTCAGATAACTTTGAATTTGAAGCTTGAGTTATGTGTTTTTCGATGCTCAATGCTGCTGCCAAAAGCCTCCTTTTATAGCTACAAATAGGGTTTTGTCCAAGCCTAAATTCGAAATAAATCTTGCTCAGATTTCCTTCAAAAATTCTGTTGGCCAATCCTGTTTCACTTAAATTAAAATTGTATCTTTTTAGCTTCAGATTGCACTGGATAATTCTGTTAACCAATCTTGATTCTTTTACTTTCAAACCGTGTCTTTTAAAGCTTCAGATTGCATTCGAATTTCTTTAAGTCTTCAGAGATTTTTGAATCAAATCCTCTTAATACTTTGATCAAATTTCTATCAAAATTTAATCAAGTCTTCACTGATTTGCATCATGATTTAAATTCTGAATCGTATGATCTTCTGATCTCGACCATGTAATCTGATCTGTACCAATTATGTGATCTTCTGATCTCGACCAATTCTGGACCATGTGATCTGATCTGTACCAATTCTATGATCCTCTTATCTCAACCAACTCTGGACCATGTGATCTGATCTGTACCATTATGTAATCCTCTGGTTTGGACTTTTGCTCTACACATTTATCCTTTGATCTGGACCAAGTATCTTTTGCTCTGGACATTTATCCTTTTTTCTGGACCAAGTATCTTTTGCTCTGGACATTTATCCTCTAATTTGGACTAAGTATCTTTTGCTCTAGACATTTATCCTCTGATCTGGACCAAGTATGGACCAAGTTTTATGTTCTGGAAACTATATCTTCTTATCTGGACCAAGTTTTCTGGACCATGCTATTAAGTCTGGACCAAATCTGGATTAAGTCTGGATTAAGTCTAGACCATGTCTGGACTGAGTCTTATGTTCACGACCATGCTATCTTCTGGTCAGGACTAGGTCTGGACCAAGTATGACTTATGTATCCTTCTGGTCTGGAACAAGTCTCCCTCTAACAAGCTTCCTTCTAGTCTGGACCAAGTCTCCTTCTGGACTCTACTTCCTTCTGATCTGGGCCAAGAAAGATATCCTCTGATGATGTTATTTTTCCTTCGCTTTGACAATATCCTTTGATAGATGCGATCCTCTGATATTTGCCTTTGATGACATCCTCTGGAGGTATCTTGTGGTATCCTTTGGTGACATCCCTTGGTATCCTCTAGATGCATCCTCTAGATGTATCCTCTGGCCAAAACATCTGGTGGCATTTTTATCTTCTGGTGACGTTATCCTCTGGTGACATCCTCTGATTTTGCACAGCCTGCGATTTTTTTTCTTCTAAGTCAAAATACAATTTTCATAAAATACTTTTGTTAACATCAAAACTTTGATTGAAAGAACCAACTTGGTTCCAACAATCTACCCCTTTTTGATGATGACAAAACTTTGTATTTTTTATAACTATTTTTCTTTCTTTTGACTTTGACTCCCCCTAGGACTAAGCTTTATTTTGACTTTTTCTCCCCCTAAATCTAATGCCCCAGATTCTTTATCAAATATATTTTTCCCCGTTTGTCATTAGACAAAAAGGATTGAAGGAAGAAAGGAGATCCTAATAATTTTTTTTTCATCTTCTGCTCTTTTTTAGTTTGAAAAACAATACACAAAAATAAAAATACAATAAAAAAAATTAAACTAAGCTATTTGTCAAGGATGAAGGTAAGGTTAAGGTTTTTCTTGATGAAGTCAAACCTATCTTCAGGTAGTGGTTTAGTGAATATGTCAGCCCATTGATTGTCGGTGTCTACAAATTGGATGTTGAGTGTCCCTTTTTGAACATAATCTCTTATGAAATGGTGTTTGATTTCTATGTGTTTGGCTCTAGAATGAAGGATAGGGTTTTTGGTTAGGTTGATGGCTGAAGTGTTGTCACAATATCCACTAAGTTGATATGTAGGAGTTCTCTTGTAGAACAGGGTGAGATTGATAGTGCCTTTTAGGTATCTCTGTCGGATTTTTGGCCTTAGTCATCCTTTTTCAAGTGAACTGGTAGGGTGCATTAGGGTAACCATAGGTTTGCAATCACTCATCTTAAACTTCTTGAGAAGCTCTTTTGTATATTTCGATTGATAAATGTATATACCTTTTTGACTTTGCTGAATTTGTATTCCTAGAAAGAACTTAAGTTCTCCCATCATGCTCATTTGAAATTCCTACATCATCAATTTAGAAAATTCTTGGCAGAGAGTTCCATTAGTAGATCCAAAGATAATATCATCACAATAAACTTGAATAATTAGAATATCATCTTTAATTGATTTTCTAAAAAGAGTATTGTCTACTTGTCCTCTTTCAAAGTCGTTTTTAAGTAAGAAGTTACTAAGTCTATCATACCATGCCTTAGGTGCTTGTTATAAACCATACAAAGATTTTTTTTTTTAAGTTTAAAAACATGGTTTGGAAATTCAGAACTTTCAAAGCCTGGGGATTGTTTAACATAGACTTCTTCACTTATATAACCATTTAAAAATGCACTTTTAACATCCATTTAAAATAATGAAATGTTATTATAAGCAGCAAAGGAAAGTAGGATACAAATAGCTTCTAACCTGGCCACCGAAGCAAAAGTCTCAGTGTAGTCAATACGTTCTTGCTCACTGTATCCTTGTGTAACACATCGTGCCTTGTTTCTAACAACTTCTCATTTTTCATTCAGCTTGTTTCTGAAAACCCACTTGGTTCCAATAATGTTCTTTTCTAGTCTTGGAACTAGATCAAAAGTATCATTCATTTAGCTTTTCTTGCATTGGTAGACTCCATCTATATCCTTCTTCAGACTCATCTACAGTTTTATCCCCTAAAGATTTGTCGTATTCTTGCTTGTAGCTTCTACTTTTTCAAGTTCTTTTGCCTGCATCAGCTTCTAGTTCTGGTAAATCAGCTTCTGGTAGATCTGTATCAGCTTCTGGTTCTAGTAAATCAGCTTCTGTTTCTGGTAAATCTGTATCAGCTTCTGGTTCTAGTAAACCAACATCAGTTTCCTCTAGTTCTGGTTAACCTGCATCAGCTTCATCTTGCTTTGACTTTTCAGGTCAAACTATTTGTCATATAACATAATACAAATCAAATAATTCAAAAATGAACTCAATACAGCCAAACCATTAATTCTGCTTCTGGTGGTTTTTGCTTGTTTTTGAAACCACTAAAATATTTTTTCTGTTGAAGTGTTCTCATCACGTGGATCACTTGGTTCCTCTAACAATTTGAAAACCTGTAGAATATTTATCTAGCTTTGATTTTTAAGATCAAGCTTCTTGTTATCACAATAAACATAAATATCAAACAATAATAATATTTAAAGATAGATATAACCTATATGTCACAACTTATGTTTCATTCTGAAAATCCTCGTTTCTAATTTTCAGATTCTGAATCTGCATATTCTGTGATTAGAGGGTCTGGATGAAGGGCTTTGCATTCCCTTCCAGATTTGTAGTCTTGATGAATTTTACTGGAGTGTTTGTAGAACTCTCCTAATTCTGATTCTTCTCTATCTATTGATATATTAGGTTCCTCTAATAATTCTGAAACTAATCATAATTTTGTTTCTTCTGGTAATTCCAGTTTTGTTGATATGTGTGCTTCCTCTGTCTGTTTTGATATTTCCTGTTCTTCATATGGTTCTGGTTCTGATAGTTATTTTGTTGACCAGTTCTTCTTCCAACAGAGTCACTTTGCTTTTGCTTGGTAAGTGCTGGAACATAGACCTTTTTCCCTTCATATATTGCCAGCATTCATTGACTAGGCAGGTATTTTACTTTGGTTGCTCAGAACATCTGCAACATAAACAATTTTAACTTTTGGTACCCAAATCTGGTTGGGTCGAGGTTTGTTAGTCTTGAAAGGTTTCTAGTCTTTCCTTGATTGTATCATGGGACAAGACAATTTTGAGTAACCTTTCTTAGCACAAACAGCACACAAAATATTAGAGGGAATATGTTCAGTTACAGTTACAGATTAATCAAATCCTATGCCTCTTTTACCATTGTTACTAACTTCATAGATCATATAAGCATATTTGCTTTTTTCCATACCATTAACAATAAAATCTTGTAAAACTTGTTCATGCATATCAGAATTACATACAGTATTTTTACTTGATGTTGAACAAAGATTACTTTTTAGAGTTAGGTTTTCAGAGTTAAGCTCAACAATATCAGTTTTAAGAGTTGCATTTTCTGTTTTACATTCTGCATTTTGATTCTTTAAAACATCGATTTCTTTGGTTAGAAATGAATTTTCTTTCCTAAGTGTTTTCATAGTTAAAGTCAGTTTGTTATTGATATTTAAAATGCCATTCATTGCAGTAGTTAAATCAAATCGGGTAAGTTCAGAAAATACCTCTTTTTTATCTTTTGATGATTCACTTTCATAATCAGATTTTGTATCGGATCTAGAGGCAGAGCTTGTGTGAGCCATCAGAGCTAGTTCTGTTTCTGATTCACTTCCAGAATCAGAGTCTGTATCGGATCCAGTGTCAGAGCTTGTGTGAGCCATCAGAGCCAATTCTGGTTCACTTTCAAAATCAGAGTTTGGGTTGGATCCAGAGGCAGAGCTGGTGTAAACCATCAGAGCCATTTCAGCTTCTTCATCTTCTGATTCTCTTCCAGAGTCAGCATTAGTGTCGTATCTAGAGGCAAAATGAATGTGTGCCATCAGAGCCAATTCTGCTTCTTTTGATTTACTTCCAGAGTTGGATCCAGAGGCAGAGTGAGTGCGAACTGTCTGAGCCAATTCTGTTTCTTCTTATTCTCTTTCGGAGTCAATTTTATGTTGGATCCAGAGGCAGAATTGATGTGAGCCATCATGGCTAATTCTGCTTCTTCATCTTTAAAAGATTCATTAGAATCATCCCATCTTGCCATTAGATTCTCCTTCTAGGGTTTGGAGTCTTTCTTCTGATTTTTCCCTTTCTCCAGATTTTTACATTCTGACTTGATGTGCCCATATTCATTGCATCCATAGCAGATGATACTCTTTTTGTCTTGTTCATCTTTTCCTCTATTGGAATGCTTGGAATGCCTCTGGGGAAACTTCTTCCTTCTGTTTTGCCATATCTTCATAATCTTTTTGGTTATGAAGGCAATGTCTTCTTCTTCTAGTTTCTGATTCTGGTCCTCAAAATCACTATCTTCTGATTCTGTTTCTGCTTATGCTTCTGCTTTTAGAACTTTCTTCCGTTTGGACTTTAAGGCTAGGGTTTTATTCTTCTTCTTGGGTTCATCTTCTTCCATATCTATTTCATGTGACTTAAAGGAGCTAATTAATTCTTCCAGCTTCAAAGTGTCCAAGTCCTTAGCTTCCTGAATGGCAGTGACCTTTGGTCACCACTTGGTTGGCAGACTTCTAAGAATTTTCCTCACGTGGTCAGCAGTGGTATAGCTCTTCTTGAGTACTCTTAATCCTGACACCAGAGTCTGAAATCTGAAAAACATTGCTTCAATGTCTTCATCTTCTTCCACCTTGAACAGCTCATACTTCTTGACTAGAATGTTGGCCTTTGCTTCTTGAACTTGCTTGCTGCCTTCATAAGTCATAACCAGACAATCATAGATGCTCTTTGTTGTTTCTTTGTTAGTGCACTTGTCAAACTCCTTGAATGTGATTGCATTGATCATGAACGTTCTGGATTTGTGATGCAACTTGAACATCTTCCTCTAGTCAGCATCCAAATCTTTCCTGGAAATTTTAACACCATTAGCATTTTCTAGAGCAGTATAGCCATCATCCACCATATCCCAAAGTTCGGGATCTTGTGAGAAAAAGAAACTCTTCAGCCTGTCCTTCCAGTACTCGAACCGTTCCCCATCAAACACAGGTGGCCTGTTGATGTTTCCTCCAACAGCTTCTTCATTGATTCTAGACATGTTGAACCCTTGGATCTTTCCTCAAACATTGTAAAGTGCTCAGCCTTGAGACGTAGCTCTGATGCCAATTGAAGGTGCAAACACGAGAAGGGGGGTTGAATTGTGTTTGCCAAAATTTGAATCTTTTTGTTGTTTTATTGAATGTTGATGTGACTTACTCGATGAATAACTAATCAGACTTAGCAGCGGAAAATAATAGCATAATAACACAACAATTTATCCTGGTTCACCATTAACTTGGCTACATCCAGTCCCTTCATCCTGAAGGCTTTAATCCACTAATTCAAATCTTTGAATTACAGCACCTGACCCTCCAAGCCAATCTTCTCAAACAGCCTGACAACCCCAAACATTTGAGGAACGAAAACAACTCCTTGACTCTACAAGTCAAGTCTTCTCGACCAATTCTAGACCATGTGAGCTGATTTGTACCAACTCTATGATCCTCTAATCTCGACCAACTCTGGACCGTGTGATCTGATATGTACCATTCTGTTATCCTCTGATCTGGACTATTGATCTTTTGCTATGGACATTTACCCTCTTATCTAGGCCAAGTATCTTTTGCTCTGGACATTTATCCTCTGATCTGGACCAAGTTTTATGTTCTGGACAATTATATCTTCTGATCTGGACCATGCTATCTTCTAGTCTGGACCAAATCTGGATTAAGTCTGGACCAAGTCTGGACTGAGTCTTATGTTCACGACCATGCTATCTTCTGGTCAGGACTAGATCTGGACCAAGTCTGGAGCAAGTTTTCTAGACCATGCTATCTTCTAGTTTGGACCAAATCTAGATTAAGTCTGGATTAAGTCTGGACCATGTCTGGATTAAGTCTGGACCAAGTCTAGACTAAGTCTTATGTTCACGGCCATGCTATCTTCTGGTCAGGACTAGGTGTGGACCAAGTCTGATTTATGTTTCCTTCTGGTCTGGAACTAGTCTCCCTCTGACAAGCTTCCTTTTGGTCTGGACCAAGTCTCCTTCTGGACTCTGCTTCCTTCTTATCTGGGCCAAGAAAGATATCCTCTGATGATGTTATTTTTTCTTCCCTTTGATGATATCCTCTGATTGATGCTATCCTTTGATGATTGCCTTTGATGACATCCTCTGGTATTCTCTGGAGGTATCTTCTGGTATCCTCTAGTGACATCCCCTAGTATCCTCTGGATGTTTCCTCTGGCCGAAACTTCTTGTGGCATTTTTATCTTCTGGTGACGTCATCCTCTGGTTACATCCTCTGATTTTTTTTCTTCTAAGTCAAAATACAATTTTCATAAAATACTTTTGTTAACATCAAAAATTTGATTGAAAGAATCAACTTTGTTCCAACATAAAGTTCCAATCTTTTGTATCCAACCCGATAGTGGTTTAGTTCCTTCTTCAATCTGGGGTTGCGAGGTTGTTAGGAGAAGACTTGGCTTGTAGGGTCAAGGTGGTGTTGTTTCTCAAAAGTTTGGGGTTGTCAGGTTGTTTGGGAAGACTGGCTTGAAGGGTCAGGTGCTTTGTAATTCAAGGTATTTGAATTAGTGGATTAAAGCCTTCGAAATGAATGGACTAGATGTAGCCAAGTTAGTGGTGAACCAAGATAAATCTATGTGTCCAATTATTTATCCTTTCATTGTTTGCGGCCTTTGAATCCGGTTGCTTCTTATATAAGTAATTCATTAAAACCAACCAATCTTCATTAAATCAGCAAAATGTTATTAACTTTGTCAAACACAATTCAACCCCCCATTTTTGTGTATGCACCTTTTACACAATTTGAATCACTCCCGAAGCATTGATGAGATCATGGACTATATCATTGAGCCTAATGAAACTACCAGCTTAGCTCAATCATGATACTAGCTTAAGTTATGTTTCTATTTAAGTTGTGTTTATATTGAAGTTCTTTTTAAGTTGTATTTATGTTTTAAAAGTGGTAAGTGTTTTGTGAGGAGCAATAAAATGTTATTACAAACATAAAAATAAGTCTGGAGCAATAAAAGTAGTTAAAATAAATAAGTTTGATTAATAACATAATACAAACAAAATACAATTGAAATACTAATGATAATCCCGTCTTCTAGATATGTGTAAGGTTCTCTCTAAGTAGAAATGCATCTCATTATCAAGGTCTAATCTTTGTAAGTCCATGCTCTGCTATATAAGATCACATATTATCTGTCGCTGCATATACCATTCAGCGGGACTCGAGGCTTCAAGTTTGGGGCCAGGTACACTAGGACTAACATTAGGACCATGATCAACATGGGCACCGGCATCTGGAACCTCATGAATAGAGGGGTATTGCAACAGCATAAGAAATCATCCAAAATGAGATATTCAACAGTACCACTATAATTATCCCTCAATCCATTGTAGAGCACCAACAAATGTAGCTTGTAAACATCGATCCACAATGAAATCCTATCATGGCATCCTCATCGTAGTTTGGCATACAAATAACATCTGTAGGTCCCAAAGCATCTAAGTGTTGGAACCAAGTTGGTTCTTCCAGTTAAAGTTTTGATGTTAACAAAATTATTTTTGAAAATAACATTTTGACTTAGAAGAAGAATGAAAAATCAGAGGATGACGTCACTAGAGGATACACCAGAGAATGACGTCACAAGACAATGACGTCATTAGAAGATATAAATGTCACTAGAAGATACGGCCAGAAGATATCACCAGAGGATGTCACCAGAGAATTCCTCCAGAGGATACTAGAGGACACCTCCAGAGGATATTATAAGATATCACTGGAGGATACCTCCATAGGATACCAGAAGATACCTCCAGAGGATATCACTAAAGGATCCCATCAGAAGCAAAAATCAGAGGATATCATCAGAGGGAAGAAACAATGACATTATCAGAGGATATCATTCGTGGCCCAGATCAGAAGGAAACATAGTCCATAAAGAGACTTGGTCCAGTTTTGAAGAATATTCGGTTCAGAAGGAGACATGGTCCAGACCAGAAGGAAACATGGTCCAGAAGATAACATGGTCTAGATCAGAAGATAACTTGGTCCAAAACAAAAGACATGGTCCAGATCAGAAGATAACTTGGTCCAGAACAGAAGACTTGGTCCAAACTTGGTCCAGATTAGAAGATCACATAGTCCATATCAGAAGATCACACGGTCCAGATCAGGAGACAACATTGTTCATATCAGGAGACGTAGTCCAGACTTAGTCCAGTTCACATGGTCCAGATTTATAACGTGATTCTGATTCATAAAAGACTTAATCAAAATTCGAAAAAGAATTGATTGAATTTTGATAGAGATCTAATCAAAGTATTAAGAAGATTTGATTCAAAAATCAGAGAAGACCTAATGGAAATTTGAAGGAGATCTGAAGCAAAGAAGATTTGTTTTGAAATTAAAAAGAAACAGAATCGGGACTGAAGAATTTTCAAAGGAAATATGAGCAGATTCATCTCGAAAATAAGCTTGGACAAAGCCCATACTTCAGCTATAAAAGGAGGCTTCAGACAGCAGTAATATGCATCAAAAAACACAATAACTCAAGCTTCAATTCAAAGTTATCCGAGAGTTCAAAAGAGAGAAACACAAGTGTGCAAGAGCAATATTTTCTAAGTGTTTTTGAGAGATAAATTTAGTGCAACAATCAGCTTTCCAGAAGCAACATTGCAGAGTTCCAAACCCTTGTAATCAAACCCGATAGAGGTGTAGGTTCCTTCTTCAATCTGGGGTTGTCAAGTTGGTAGGAGAAGACTTGACTTGTAGGGTCAAGGTGTGGAAGTTCCTTCTTCAATATGGGGTTGTTAGATTGGTAGGAGAAGACTTGACTTGTAGGGTCAAGGTGTTGTTATTGTTCCTCAAAATTCTGGGGTTGTCAGATTGTTTGGGAAGATTGGCTTGGAGGGTCAAGTGTTGTAATTCAAAGTGTTTTGAATTACTGGATTAAAGTCTTCAGAATGAAGGGACTGGATGTAGCCAAGTTAATGGTGAACCAGGATAAATTGTTGTGTTCTTATGTTGTTATTATCCATTGCTGAGTCTGATTATTTATTCATCAAATAATTCACATCAACATTCAACAAAACAACAAAAGAATTCAAGTTTGACAAACACAATTCAACCCCCCCTTCTCGTGTTTGCACCTTCACTAAGTTCACTCTATAATATGCAACATTCTCATATGTTTGTTTAACACTTCATTAATACATCTGTGACTGTGAAGATGTAAGTTGACTCATACTACGTTTACAGATGTAAGGGGATACTCATAAATCCATGTAAAATAATTAAAAAGTGAAAATAATAAATAAGCATTTTATTAAATAACAATATAAATAATAATAAAATACATTGGTTTTGGTCTCATTCATAGCTTCTGCCTCATCCATTCCCAATAACTCAACAACAACAACATTTGTCAAATCTTCACTCATGTTAGCTGGAGGTGTGAATAACCTCCCATTGCATGGTATGCTCAGTAGACCTCTAACATTGTCAAGAGTAATAGTCATTTCACCAAATGGAAGGTGAAATGGTCTACTCTTCGTGTGCCGTCTCTCAGCAAAAGCAGATATAAGATTATCATCAATCATATGCAAACTACATATTTGCAAAAGACGTAAGCCTAATCTACTAATCCATTGGTCTATCTAAGTAGGTAATACATATCTAACATTAATGAATTTGTCCTTTTTTTTTGTCATTCAAAACAATTTTCAATGCACATTTATCATGTTTAATTAAAATAACACACAATAAATTATACTATTAGTTAGTTAATAGTGTTTTATGCTATAATAGTTAATTAATTGAAATAACATACTCTAAACTATATAGTTAATTAATTAAAACAACATGCCAAATAATTAATTACTATAAGAACATCATCTATACTATATAATCTATTACTATGCTATATTATACTAAAAATAAAGATACTAAAACTGCAATTAAGTCTTAAATAAATTATATATTATACTATATTATACTAACTTTAATAAACTATATACCTATATTATACTAATATGTAATAAAATAAATTATTTACTAACTTGTACATCCCACACTCTAGCTACAATGTTGTGGTCATAGTCCTTAAGGACGGAAAGATCGTAAGGTCCTCCAAAAAACATAGGCTAATCAAACACAAGATCTAGTTGTTGCTCCTCTTGATGTTGAATGTGATCTTCATAAATAGAATCATGTTGCTGCTCCTCCTGGTGCATGTGATCCTCATAGACAATATCTTGTTGCTCTTCCTCCTGCATGTGATCCTCATATGCACGATCATGATGCACTGCTTGCTCTTGGTCTAGCTCAAACTCGGGTTGAACATGATCCTCATTATGTTCAATCTCAAATTGTGCCACTTCATTTCTCCTTCTCATTTTCTCAATTGTGTTGGAGGTCGAACTCGAGAATGTTCTATAGTTTTTGTCAATCCTCTACTTCTCATTGAAGAAAAAATAATAATAAAGTGATCTGAAAAATTAATTTTTCTGAATTTTTCGATAGTTAACATTCATCCTGAAAAATTTGATTCATCCCGAAAAAATCGAAAAATAAAGTTTCTGTTAGTTATTTTCAACCGAAAAATTCATTTTTCGAATTTTCTGATAGTTATTTTGTGTATCGAAAAATTTTAAAAATAAAATTTTCGGTTGAAATTAACTACTGAAAATTGAACTTTCCAGTACAAAAAATAACTATCAAAAAAATAAATTTTCTAGTTTGAAAATTTCAAAGAGAAAAAATTACTTTTCAAAAATTTTGGAATACCTACGTGAAAATTGTCTGAATTTTCTTTTTTACTTTTAATATTAACACGGGGTATTTTGAGAAATTTATGAACTAAAATTGTAAATATGGAGGTACATGTCTAATCAAGGGGATACAAAATCCAATTTTTAACATTACATTGGACACTAAAAAACTACTAGTGCATTATGGTGAAAATCTATAATCATATAAGTTTATTGTAATTGAAACTCCAAATACATATATATATATATATTTATTAGGCATAATAGCTTATGTGGTTCTTAATTTAATTTCAGGTAACATTTTAGTCTTTATCTTTTTTTTCCCATTTCAGTATTTTATGTTTTTAGATAATTATAATTTTACCATTTAAGTATATTTCCGTTAAGACAGCGTTAAAAAATTCCCTACTCTGTTTTTTTTCTCTTTCACATTTTGAAAACAATTGTTTGGTCTTCTCCTTTCCCACCCATGAAAAATCATATTCACGGTTTCCAAAACTCGAAATACATGGTCACCTCATGTTCAAATGGGTCAAATTCACAGTCCTACAACTATAGTTCTTTCGTTTCCAATAGAATTCGTGAGATTCCAAATTGTGTTTGTGGTCTGAACAAAGAAAAAAAATTTGGGTTGTAGAAATTTGGTGGTAAACATCAATACCTTTATGATTTTCAATTATTTTATTTAAGATTGTTAGATTGGATTTCGAGATTTTGGTTTTCAGATTGGTTTTCTCACATTAGGGTTATTAGATTTACGATTTTTAGTTCATATTAAAAAAAAATTATTCGATTCTCGTTGATTTAGAATTTGAATTGTTTCTTATGCATTTGAGATTAGTTCAATTAAAATAAAAATTATTTTGATGTTGTCTTTATTCATCAATTGTAAAGTTATGACATTGAATGTAGATGCAATTACTTTGTGTGGTTTTCGAAATGTGAAAGAGAAGAAAACAGAGTAGGGACTTTTTTAACGTTGCCTTAACCGAAATTCACTTAAAGCGTAAAATTGTAATTATTTAAAAACATAAAATATTGAAATAGAAGAAAAAAAAAATAAAAAACTAAAATATTACCTAAAATTAAGTTAATGAACCACATGAGTTATTATGCCTATATTATATATAAAAAATACAATTAAACTATATTAATTTATATTTATATTTATATTTATCTTTATATTTATATTTATATTTTATTATCTAGTTTGAAATAGTTGAACTATGACCCCAGAAACTTTATCAATTTTATATTCGATTTGATTTTTAAAATATTAGGTAAAATAAATAATTTGTATCAAATGTAGAAATAGATAAATATGAGCTACATGCTAAAATTTTCTTATTATACGATGAAATTGGCTTGCACAATCCAATTTGGTTGTGCGCCTAATCCTTCTAATATCTAGACTTAAAACAAAACATTCTACTAATAGTGTTTTCAAAAAAAATATGCTTCTAATATTTGATACTAAGCTTTTTTTGTTTTTGAAAGGGGTACAAAGTTTGTAATGTGATTTCATCTACTAAACCAGGCCTCACAGCAGAACACTAAATTTGAAAGAAAAAATATAAGAAAAAATTGTAGGTATGTTTATATCATCTCTCAATTTAAGAAAAAGTAAAAACTAACAAAATTACATTAATCAACTATCAATTTTAAAAAATAAACACTGACAAAATTACATTAATATCTGATTAATTTTATTATTGAATCATTAATAAAGAAGAGGAAAGTAATTGATGCTTAAATTAAAACTGCAAAAAAATTCAAAAGAAAGATTGCAATTAAAAACAACTGCAAAACTACAATTAAAAAAACTGCAAAAATACCAACAAAAAATTAGAAGTGAAACATAAAACTAAAAAAAAAGAATCAAGTGAAACATAAGTTTAATTTTGGAGGGATTAAAATAAATTGTGGAGTTATAAAATTGATTTTGACATGTTTTGATGTTGTATAACATAATTGATTCTACTTTCAAAATTAATTATAAGTTGAAGTTAAGATTTGTAACTTTTGAGTTCAAACATGATTTTTACACTAGAATTTATTATTCAATTCACTTTTACATAATATATCTAAGTATAAATCAATTTACATTCAACTCACTTTTATCTAAAATTATTTTTAATTATTGCAGAACCAAACACACGCTAAACTTAAAGCACTAGCAGATGCATTAATGGGACAACAATGTAATTATATAAAAAGAGATTTACAATTTCAATGCAAAACTACAATAACTATCATCTAACATTAAAGCACTAGTGGAATTGCTAACCTAAAAATGAAAGGTAATAAAAAAAAAGTGAGATACATAATTATAATTGATGAATTAAAAAGACATGACGAATATTTCTTAGTAATAAAAATAAATAAAAAATCACAAGAAAAATATCTGCTACTTATACATAAAAAAACACAACAAATAATTTTTATTACCAAATATTAAAAAAATATAAAACAAATATTTATCATCGTTAAACAAAAAAAACGCGGAATACATATTTATAACAATGCATAAAAAACACAAGACAAATATTTAAGTGATAAATATAAAAAATCACATAACAAATATTTATCATTAAATACAATACATACAAAATTTGAGATAAATATTAAAAAAGCACATGATAAATATTTCTCAGCGACACATACAAAAATACAAAAAAACAAAACTATTACTAATAAATATAAAAAAAATACGCAATAAATATTTATTACAAATATATAAAATTAAAATTTGTTTAAAATATAATCGTGACGCATATAAAATAACAATGCCATGCCACCCGTGCAATCATACGGATTCTTGCTAGTTTGATACTTCAAAACAAAGGGCAAATAAAGTTTTCAACATTGACTATGTTAACAATGGGGAAACGTTAAGAAAACAAGAGGAAGACCCTTTCTTAGGGTTAGAAAGTAGAATAGCAAAAGTGAACAATACAAGAGTTACAAAAAGGATTGTAGTAGGGGCTAAAAAAATTGAACTACCCTTAACATCGTTACAACAAAACTCTATAACAACAATTAATAACTATAAATTATGTAATATTAACTAAGAGTAACTCTTCTTCAGTCTTTCATGTTCATTCTTCCATAATTGACTTGATACCAAATTATCTTCTCACAGATTTAGAGTCGGGTCCTAGAAAATAAAATATGATCATCAATTTCATTGTGTGGCATTTCACATATGACATTACTGCATAGCAACAGAATAGATTTTGGCATCTCTAACTGTTTTCTTTTTCCAGATAAATTTGGTCACTAGTTTTGTTAAATATATTTGCTGCAGGAGTTCTTGTCTACACCTAAAAACTTGTAATTTCTACATGCACATTTGCCTTACCCAAAAGAATGGAATGACATGTGTTAAAAGTTGTTTTTTGCTGAAATGTTAAAGTTTGACATATTACTTCTGCAAAAACATTTGCTAACGCAGTCGGTGATCAAATTTATTTAAAAAATGGCACCATGTGAAAAATATTGCAATATGTTTCCGACTATGTGTGTGACACATTGCCTATTTTATACAAAGAAATAACTAGTTCAGTCATCACAGGTTACCTATAAGAATTAATACTTGATTTTCCAGAGCAAGGAAGAATTTTCAGCATCAACAGCATACTTGAGTTCAGGTGAAACACTCCCAGAGATTCTATGTGACAACAACTTTGACTTCAAAACTGATAGCAACTTCTTGTGACGTGATTCCTTTCTCTTTAGCACTTGTATAAAAGCATGACATCCAAGCCATTCAACTTCTTCCTTCTTCAACTTGAGAACTGGCCGGATACTAGAATTCATACGCATTGAATGCATCCTTCTCTTTATCAGCATGTGCATGTATCTGATAGTTGACAATGAAAGAAAACATTACTGACTAATGGTTATATTTTATAGAATTAAGTATTCTATGAAAAATATGTAATCAATTGATTGATGACCTTTTGTATATTACTCTCTTTGGACCTTTTTATGAGACATTGATCTTTTTCCCCTTAATATACGAAATAAATGTATTAATTGTTAAAATTCCTTTTATATCATAGTTTTTTATTTTAACAAAAAATTTATTTTCCCATACAAGTGTAGACATTAATTAATTATAAGAGTATTTGTGAAGATAAATTAGCATTAACTACTTTTCTCATTTTCATGAGGTGGCAGTGAGTTTGACCTTATAACCTCAAGGGACAAAGTTTAACTCCCTTTGGAGACAGTTATCAAACGGTTATTAGAGCTCTTTAATAAACAATATTACCCTGTCCTCAATTTATTTTTTAAAAATAATTTCCGTTTCTCATAAAAAGGATCAAAGGGAGTATTGGTTTTATGAGATAAGTCAATCTAATCAACAGTGAGAGACTAAATTGGTAAGACCAGTTCAACAGGATGATATTATATTCATACCTCAAAGATTTCTGAATAATGTCTGAACAATATCTTTTGGGAAGTTTGCAAACAAATGATAGGTCACGAATGTAGCAATGAAACTTCATTGCGCATATCAAAAACATCTGATAAATATTTAATCTGACAACTGCAGCCGAATTGATATTTGAGTCGAAGAATAAAGGATGGCATTTAGGTCTTAGAAAGAGACGCAGCTTCTCCTTCAGATGATTGCCTGGTTTGCCTTGCCTACAAACAGTGAGTGTCGAGCTTAAATGGTTATTCAAGTACCTGTTTGGAATATAGAATTAATTATTCCAAGAAAAAGAACCCAAATAAAATCACATTATGAATAGTACTTAACACTAAAAAGCTTTCAGGCTAGTATATCAGATTCAGATACATTGAATAATGTGAAGTTCCATTTATGAGTCTACAGGTAATTTAATTAACATCCTGCTACTTGAACACTTCACAGTAGAATTTTTCCAAGGCAATTATCTAAAAATCTAGAATAATCATCTCAACCCCTAAAAATTTGTTTTGCAGGACAGGGAGTCTGTAGACATCTTGAATTATTCCAATCCCATTCAACAATAACAACCAAAGTCTTCTCCAACTAAGTGGAGTTGACTACATGGATCAAGCCATGTTAGAATGTCCTGTTAAATTAATCCTATTTCATATCAGTATCTAATATAACCCTCCCCCAGGTCCTATTCCTGACAATAACAAATCAAAAGGATATCAATTACAGTTCAATTATAAACATAAGTCATCATAACCTGTGAAGTTCTTACTTTTGGATTTCATAATAACTATCCAGGTTTATCTACTATGATAATCCACAAAGGTCAATTGAAATATTTGTGTTCAAACAATGAAAGCAATTGGACTTTTATTACGACAGTAGTAAGGGAGATTTCTATGTTTGTCAAAATGACAGGATCACAGGAACAAATACATTGTATTTAGAATCTAATACATGTGTGAGGCTATTATGCCAAATTGGGAAATTACTATAATAAGTTAACACGAAGCACTGTTACATCTGAACAGCCCTTACAGGAAACTTTAGGATCAAAACTGAGGAATTCAGTTTAACATGTGTAGAACTCTTTTCTTAATCGGGAGTGAACAAATTGAGATACAAAAGCATCGTATGCTTAATACTCGGTGAAACAAGCAATCCCACTTTCATAATTGAAGGCAGAAATCTATGAAATTTACAGATGCAGATATTTTCATAACATAATCGTGAAAATCTTATGAATCACAAATGCAGAAGAATATGAACATCTATCAAACATGCTAGTAACAAGTATACACATTATATGCCCATAAGATCAACCAAAATGCTTTAAATAGAGATTAACCTTGTGTAATCAGCCTGAATTTCCATAGTGGAGCAATTGATAAGAAGACCACTCCATCGTACGAATGAAGTAGCACCGTCTTTGCCCACACGAACCCTGTTCAATGAAGAGCCTGGTATCGGTTCTACATCAAAGTTTGCACCAAACTTTTTCTCATTCATGTAGCAGTTGTAACCACGAAATCCTCTTTTCAGCCTGGACAAAAAACTGGTAGCCTGCTTCTTTGAGTTTGATATAAAGAAGAAGTCGTCAATAAATCGCATTAGCAGGTAACATGGTGATGAGTCACCACTGTTGGTGTAGATAGATTTATTCTCCTTGCAACTTCCAGATTCAAGTGTTTTTTCAAAGAATGGAAATATCACATTCCTCTCCAAATGGCCGTAATATAAGGAGCAAAGCAAAGATGACAAAATCCCTCCCTGGGAAATTCCCATACCTTGCAAGTAAAATTTTCCATCAAACTGCAACACATTGTGCTTCACATGCTCTGTTAGATATGAAAATAACAATTTCTTTTTCACATGCTTCTGCCGTTCCTGTGATAGAATAAAAAAGTAAAAGTGAGCATAGAGTAGGAGCTTTTTCCATTACCATTTATACTGTTTTAAAGAGTTTACTAATAAACTGACCCAGATGAATTTCTCATACGGCAATTAAGAAAAATGAAAAATGATACCTGATTAACAAAGACAGTATGCCGCGATGAAGCAAATGATCTGAACAAAGTATGGCCAGTGTTTCCAGTTTTATTGAGCATAGTAAATTGCTTTTGAACCCACAGAGAGTTCTTTGTGCAAATAACTTGATCATACTGTTTAAGAAAATATTCATTTTTGCAAAGTACGTCCTTCATTATGTCAAGCAGCTTTTCCTGATCAACAGAATCAAATGCCTTCAAAACATCAGATGTGACAATGAATAAAGAAGACATAGGTGTCAATCCATTCTTCTGACTAACCAAAAATGGGCAAAGTCTTTTATAAACATCATTGTAATCAAACACTGAAGAACCTAGCCTCTCAGGCTGCTTGAACTGAATTCCTTTAAGAATAGTATGTGCATCACGAAGAACATAATTCACCGATCGGTAATATTCAAACTTGATTTTCTGATGTTTTTCTTTCCTTTCAGTTTTGAAATATGGAACTCCCATAGTCGACTCAAGCATCGGCAATCTTGAAGAACCTTTAAGATTTGCCACCATCCTTACTCCATTTTCTTTAGGTTGAAGTCTGAGCTTTGAAAATCCAAATGGTCTACCTCTAAGAATATTATGCAAGGCCACATCATCCAAGTGACTATATCTCCAGTCTTTGAAGCAAGCAATAGTGCTTTTATTTAGCTTCTCCCAAACTGGTTTCTTATAATAGTAAATATCTTGTCTCCCTTGCTCACTTTCAGTAACATAGAAGTTTGCTTGCACCAAAGGCACAACCAGAAAAGAATAATACCAGAACATCCACTTCTCGAGAAGCTTACGTTTGACACCATGTACATCGTTGGTCCAATCTTTGAATTCTTTATGAAGGACTTTATCATGTCTTTCTAAATGCTTAAGAATCCATGCATTTTGACTACTCAGGAAATATTTATTTGACAGGAATGGAAACCTTGAAGTTTTCAGTTCATGCAAACATAGCTTTAAAGGGAATTTTTCAAATCTTCGTAGCTGTATGAACTTGGATATATTTCTCCTCATTATTCTCCAATTAGAAGGAGTACCTAGTAATTCAGAAGGAAGTAAACTCCGAGAAACAGCCCATATGAAAGATACCACTTGACTTTTTGAGCAGCACGACTTAACTGCCTCACACTGTGAATCTATTACTTCCACAGTATCTGTGCAACGTTGAGTATCAAACTCCATATATTTCTTATGTACATCTGTTTCTGATACGTTGTCCTGTACTACAAATTTCTTATAAGTACTACATTCCTTTGGTGATGAAAAACTATTTGCAATGTAAGTAGTACAAAAAACGTAAAAGGTTTCTTATAACCTAAATGATGTTGTAAAACTTCGTTATCCAACCAAAATAGTTAAATTTAGGAGACAACAATACCTCAAGTCTGGAGCTAAATCTTTCATCTGTATGTTGATCCAATGATGGAACAACACAATGCTTATCCAAGAACTTTGCAGGCTGGCAACACCGTGCCCTACGAATGATATTCTTAAACCATTTAACAAGAGAGTGATACCTACAAAAGCATTGTAATTGTTACAATTTGGAAAATATAAGCTTAATAATTGAATAATTGAATTTGAATATTAACACTAAATAAGGCTTATTATCCGTCATACAATATTGTGCTTTATCATAAATTCAACTAATGAGGCAACGAACAATTTTGATCTATTTCTTAATTCCTCCACCTCTTTCTACATCAATGTTGTGTTTTATCATAAATTCAACTAATAACACTATGAACAATTTTGATCAATTTCTTAATTCTTCCACCTCTTTCTACATCATGTTAAAGCACATTTCATTTTATGTACAAGGAACCATATCCAAGATTATTGATTGAAATTTAAGTGTTTATAGACTGATATTATTGTGCTGAGTCTGGAGATAATTCTTCTATTTGTATATTGATTCAGTAATTGAACAACACAGTGCTTAAACGAGAACTTTGCACGCTGCCAACACTTTATCCTACAAATGAGATACTTAAACCACTTAATAAGCGAGCGATACCGACAAAACCATTGGAATTATTACAATTTCAAACAAATGTGAACTTCTTTATTGACTTTGAATGCGAATGCTTATAAAAAAGGCTTATCATATGTCCGATGATATTGAGCTTTACCATGAATTTAACTATAAGAATTTGAAGAATTTTCATATTGTTTCTTAGTTCCTCACCTCCTTTTACAACAATTCAATACACATTTCATTTTATGCACAAGGAAGTATATCCAGGAACTATTTATGCGCTCAAAGATATAAGCTTTCTCTTTTTTCATTTCTTCCCTGGTCTATGTATCATTCAGGAATTACAGAAGGAATCAATCAAGAAACCCTCTAAAACCTCATTTCATAGCAACCTTTGGACCAAAGAATATCCAACTTCCAATTTAGGCACTTCTTGCCCATTAACTCATTCTAAGACGCCTTTTACACAAAACACAGCAAATGGGTTAAGATCAAGGCATCTTCTAACATTCATAGAAAGGTTATAAATCAGTCCTGCGGCATATGAATGAGCACAAAATGAATGATTCATGATTGGACAACAGAGAAAAATGAACTTCACATTCATTATGAGCACAAAATACTTGGTAAGAACTAGGGATGTACATAGAGAACTTAAAGTATCATAACATTTAGCGAATGCTCTGTAATCAAAAGGGCCTGCCTGAACTTACAGGCATGCAGAGTCAATGAGACACGAACAACTGTTGTGGGAACACAGCACTGGCTGAGCACTGTCATTTACATCTGAGAAGCCAAAAATATTGCCAATGAGATATTTCGAACAAGCCAAATTTGGCTTTAAGGAATATAAAATATCTGATTATAATTTGTGAAGGAAATGAATATTCTCTTTAAGGAGGAGCAATATAGCTTGATGACATTATAACATACAAAATATTGTCTCTTAGGAACATGAACTGTAAAACAATTTGTTCTTGTGCTTGTAAAAACAATCAAAGATGGGAATGATAAAATAAAATAAAACTCATTGGTGGATACGTTTCTTCGGAAGAACTGAGAGCGAAGACTCTAGATTATAAAAAATGTATTTCCTTTTGATATCAGTCCACTTAGGAACAGTTGGAAGAGAATGTAAGATTAAGCAGCAAGAACATTTCTGCAACCTCTGCAGCTAAACAACATATAAGTATGATGTCAAAATTATATCTTAAAGACAATTTATGTCACTGAATTAAAATGAAAATTACAATTGATGAAGATTGAAAATAAGTCCACACCGTCATCTTGTATTTCAGTATTAATAACTTTGGGTAATGTGATCTATCATAGCACATCTCACTATTGCCTCCCCCTTTATCACAAACACATTCCATAACTAAAATATGTATATTAAAAAAATTAATTTTTTCTACTATAAAGTAATTAGAATCTTACAACAATTATAATGTCTATTAATAGCTTCATTCAGACAGGCTAGTTTTCCTTGCCTCTTTGTGAGCCCTGTTCATGGGATATTAAAAGGTTTTTAAAGGACATGCTTGCAAAAGGATTGAGTAGATCTTTCGGGTTCAAACATTCCTTTTTCCTGTCTCTGATGTTTTTAAGTTTAGGAAGATCATACGCCAGTTTTTTATCCTTTTCTATCGAGACGAGGTTTCCTCTTTATAAAAACAAGGAAATGTAGCAAACAAACATCTAGTTCCTACCCAAATTTCAAGATAAAAGTTGGTAAGTGGCTTTCACAATATTTCACAGAAACAATTTGTCACCTTTTCATGACAGCTTAAGCTGGTGTTGTCTTGCTGTAAATTAGCATGCAAGCCGTCTGTATTAGTAGGAAGCATATTGCATTCCGTATTTAGATTATCTTCTTCAATGGTTGATTGCTTCTGCTTTTTGCATCTAAGCCTCTTCCAACGAAATGGCCTAGATCGCTTTCCAGGCTTAGTTGTAATACAATTTAAGTCTGGTTTCCCTTCTGACTCTGACTTCCTTATCACAGTAGCAGTTCTTGTAGACTTAGGAGCATCAGAGACATTGACATCATAACTACTGCTCCCACGATCCCTACTCAGTTGTATTGAAGACTTATCAGTCAAACCGAGATTACTTGCAAATCCAACAGGACCATTAGTATTGCAAGTAATCTCGGTTTGACTGATAAGCCTTCGATACCACTGAGTAGGGATCATGGGACCATCGGTGTTGCAAGAAATGTGGCGTTTTTTATTTTGCACTGCTGTGTCATCAGCATCAGCGGATCTTTTTCTCTTTTGCTCTCCTGTTGCATACATAACTATGTTATTGCAACATAATACCAATAATCGAGAGGGAAAAGGATACTCTCAATATGTAATGTTGCTTAAACATTCATGACATAAATGATTTGTCAGAAAAGAAGCCAAAATATAGAGTGTGTTTTTATCAGAAAAACAAAAGAAGGGTCACCAATTCCTGAATTTATTATGTTACTGATATGTTTTAGATATTACAAAGGTTAATGATCTCTCAGATGTGGTAACTTGCAATCATATTTCTAAAAGATTACTGACTGGACATGTAATTTTAATTGGTGATTATAGTAGTAATTAATAGTTTGGCAGTATAGCAAAATGAATAGAGGATTAGAAGTCCAGTGATTAAAAAAAACATTACAGATTAAATAAACCAGAGGAACTTAAATATACCAGATGCATATCTTTTCCGGTAATAAGAAAAACCATCTTCACAGTGAAAGTGCATAATGCTACAGATAATATGTTTACAGAGATCACAGTATGATAGATGGACAGTTCTTATTACCGCGTTTATGAAGTGAAGGCTGCTGATTGTCAATCTTTGATGAACACTTCTTGAACATATCAAAGCATAGACGACTGATTGGAGAACCTCCAACCTGGTAGTGTTTTCCATGGGGAGCTGGCAAGAATATTGATGTATTCTTTAGTAGGTAAACCATAAAATCATCCCCAACCTGCATGGATACAAGTTTTTACCTAATTTTGATAAGAAAAAGAATGGAAAAAATACATCATACAAATAAATATTTAAAAAAAAAAAAAAATCTTGATATAATTGCATACCCTACTCAGCAGAAGACACCAAGATGCACAGGATAAAAGCTCCACATTAGGGCTTGAACATTTACTCTGCATATTGATAGCAAAGCCAGTAAACAAAGAATATATCACATTAGTCTTCTTAAAAAAAATTAAAACTCCAACGACTTTTCACATTTTGATCACCAATGCACTACAAGGAATCTTAAAACCTTTCATTTTCCAGGTTATACTACGTCAACAATCAACAGTTAACTAAAAGTCAGGGAAGAGAACTGTTAGAAGATATAAAAATATCTTGAAATATCAGATAACACATTAGAGTATCTTAGAGCTTCCTGTAATGTGGATGATAATGAACTCTGATGTATATCGGCTGATCTTATCATAAAGCAAGGGGAAGCTGGAGTTTATATACATTGTTACATGCTTGCACATGAATTCTTTAAAAACAGACTAACAAAAACCAGTGTTGCTAAATAGTGGCTATAGCACTATAGTTAGCATAGCAAAATTCAAAATAACAGATCATTTTCGTGATCCGCAATTGATAGCACTGACAACATCAACTCAAAAATATGCAGGCTTATGGCACACGTAATGGTGCAAAAGCCACTCATCTCACAGTTCATAACCAAAGTCGAATCTTTCAGTACTAACAACTCGGCAACTAATAAAACAAATCAATCTTGGAGAACCAAATGAAAAATTTATTTAACTTTTAGAATACCCTCAAAATGGTAAAAGAAAAAACATTACTTGAAACCATAAAACTAAACAAAAGCCCCAAATTAAAAAATGGCAAAGATGAACTATAAAATTGTATAGCACTAAAGAAGAGAAGAAGCTTCTCACCCTATCATAATCAGAGCACAACACATTGGCAGAGGCTGGGTCCACTCCATATAACATCAGTTCAATGATGCTCTGCACAATCTGAAAGTCAAAAACATAAATTCCTAAAGCATTCACTCCAGCTTCCAGGCTTCAATTTAAGAAACCAATCACCAATTGAACAGGGGAAAACATATATATTTTCACAATCAATGAACTTAAAACACTTATTAAGCTTGAAGGAGGTTCCGAATTCAAATTTTGACTACGAACATAACATACTAACAACTAATGCTTATAACAAAAACACTTCTTCAGCTAAAAATGACTTGAGTCAAAGGCATCCAAACAAGTAATTAAAGAAATAAAATGCTTAATGCCTTAGTAAAATAATCTTTTCCAGCTTCTAATATAAAAGAAATTACATGCAAAAAGAAAAGTGAAAAATGCATATGATCAAATTGCTGAAAGGTAAGAAAGACTATTTTCATCCACGAGATGTAAAAAAACCATTATTACAATGAAGGCTTTTTAAAGCAAATATTTAATGATCATTTGGGTAAATAAATTCAATTAAGAGTTTACTAATAAGTTGTTTACAATTACAAACAGAATGAAAATAAACTCAACAAATTCTTTATAAATTACTTTGTCCATTACTTTATGAGAATACGTTTAAAATAACTTATAAAAATATTCATGTTAACCCTTTCAAACATGAGTTTAAGGACAGTTGTAAATCTTCATCCAATTAGATTTCTTTGGTTTGTTGAGATATTTTATGAAATGTTATAACATATCATTAAAAAAATTCTTAAAAAAATTTACACTATCATTGCGAAATCTTTAAAATTGTTGTGACACAAAAAGTCTTACATTACTTTAGAATTGATATTAAATCCACTATCCGCAATCCAATGGGGTATTTTAAGGAAAAAATCATCAAGGTTCGCATAAAACCTAAAAAGACAGACAATACCTTATAAAAGCAGTACAACAGAGTAACAAACTTAAGGTTGGAACACATTGGCGCTAGAAGGAGGGCCTAAGTCACAAAGAAGGGTTGGCAGATCCTTTAGCCTCAACCGAAGACTAAATAGTTGCACGCTGCTTAAGAATCGAGGTTACTGATAGTTTATATAACATTCACTCTTCTAAATGGTAAATTTTAAGGACAAAACCTTGACCGTTTAAGGAACACTAAAGCCACTAATACCTCAGAAAAGCAGTATAGCATACATAAGGCAAGAACAAAAACTATTCAAACATTTACAAAATATATTTATAGAAATGACTTATAAAATAAATAAACTACAAACACATCCTAACTTCTTAAACAAACCTGTTTCAAAAACTAGAGAGTATTTTGCTTTTGGAAAATATTTCTATTTTTGAAAATACTTTCATTTCCTAAAATTTGTGTTAATTTAGTCAATAAAACAGTAAAAGAATTTTAAAGTGAACATTAGTCTACATTTTTAGAAAAATTTCAAAAAAATAGTTTTCGTTATTTTCATAAATGCATCTTTATTAACTAAGCTTTCATCTCCTCATCGTGAAATATTTTCACAAAGGAAACGGAAGATAATAAACATCAATCAATTTAAATGCTGATTCCAAGAGTTAAAAAAACAGTCCAAAAAAAAAAGCACTTTAATATAACGAAACCTGATTTTGTGAGCAATGTGAATGCGGGATGAAGAATCGAATAGGGGGAGCATTTTCCGAAACAACAACATAACAGTTCTTGAGAAGTTTGTGATAATCGGAAGGATCATTCGGTCTAACAAGAAACGACCTGGCGTCGGAGCTACAGCCAAGACAACTCCGCCCTTTGCAATGGCAAAGGTCAGGAGAAGGAGGTGGAGAAGGAAGGAAGGAAAGGATTGTGTCTGTGAGGGTTCGTGCTTTGTTTCGGAATAGACGCCATAGTACGCCTGGAACTTGTTTGTGTTTTCTAGGCATTTTCCCGGGAAAGTGAGGGAAGACGGAAGGATTTTTCAAACGGGAGAAGATCATCGAGTGTTTGATATAAATGGAGAGTGTTGAGGGTGTTTTTGTCTTTGAAGATTTACTTGAAAATATGCTGTTTATTTTATTGAAAAGAATTTTTTTTTACTTAACTTATACAATTTATCTTTGAAATTGTAAACGTGATCGAATTAGTATAATTGAATATATGATTTATCTACATTAGTTTTACTAATAAAATTTAGTTATCTTAAAAATATATATTCGAGTAAATGTAACTATATATTTAATTAATTATGGACAAATTAGTCCATAAAATATTTAAATTTCATAAAAAAATTAATTTGTATTGTAATGAAATTGATATGATACAAATGTAGAGGGTCAAATATTAAATTGACACATCATATTATAATTTCTAACGAATATGGACTCTATTTATTATTATTTTATAATTTTAATAATATATATATATATATTTGTTAATTTGCAAAATTTAAAAAATTAATTTAATTTATGCTTACAATTTGAAAAACTAAATTGCCTATTAGACACAATATTTTTTTTAGTTTTAGTTTTCTTTTTATTGCATATTTTTAAAAAATATTTTGTTATTCAATAATTTAGAGGTTTTTAAGAAAAGTTGTTGTTTTATATATATTTTTGGTAGTAAAAATCACTTTAAAAAATATATGTTTATGAGAAGCAACTAAAAATAACTTTTCGATAGAAGTAGTTTTTAGATTATTTTTAAATTCTTATTTTTTTTAAAAAGTTAACAATCAAATAAATCAAAAGTGTTTTTTTATGAAAAAAACCGTGAGAAAACTATCTTTAAATAGGTGAGAAAATAATATGAAGGAATACTTTGATTCAATTTTGTGGAAAGAAAAAGTGGTTTTAGAAAAATAAAATTAGAGTTGAGATCTTTTTTACGAAATGGAGTGTTCATTTATTATAGTTTTGTGTGTATATAAATTATTATTTTCTCTAACTAAAAAGTTGGATTAAATTGATTAATAAAGACCCAAAATTAATTCTAAATTTAATTATTTTTAGATAGACTTATCTCTCGACCAAATAAAAGATGTGTAAAGAATATAAGCAATCAAAATCTTAAGTTCATTAGTTCAAATTATCATTGAAACTTTGTTAATTCTACATTATTTAATGATTATGAAAAAACAACTTTTCTTTCATAAAAAAAAACGAAAAAGCAATTGTTCAAAATTTGTTTGGATTTTATTTTCTAATAACTTTTCATGTTCTTATAAAACAAGTATCAATGAAGGATATTTTACTCTCTCGTATTTTATATATATATAAGTAAAAAAAAAAAACTATTTCACATTCTTTGAGAAGAGTATTTGAACTCATTTATTTTTTTAAAAGTAAATATATTTTCTAAATTGCTCGGGAATTTTATTTCATAAAAATGAAATATAAATTAATTAAGTATTTTATGAATAATAATCTTAAATATGATAGAACTAATGTGCCGACATACGTATCACACGAGGTATGCGAGGTATACATAAGGATTGATGACAAATAGATGTAATATTTATAAGATTATATAAAATATATTTTATGTAAAAATCTAATTTAAATATTAATTTTTATTTAAATATAATATTTCTCCATTCAAAATATTCATGTGTACTAGTTATATTTTTTTTTCTAAGTTTATCTTTTTATTATCTAGAACAACTAATAGTCATGGAAGTAGACAATCTAGTTTTAATATATTTTTATTTTGTTGAATTAAATATAATAATCTTTGTTTAGATTTAGACATTGACGTGTCTCCACGTAAAATATTTATATTTGTATCATCTGTTTTTATCTTATAACTATCCTACTTCTATTTTAAATTAGTTGGAATAATGAGATGGTACAATTTAATATGAATTGTTATCCCTCAATGGTTAACAAAAACATAAACATATAAACATAAGCATAAAAAAGTCTTGCAAGAAATATTAACTCCTTATAATTTATTTTTAACGCCTCCATGCAAAACATCCATGCTGGTATGATATAATATTTTTCTTAGTTTATCTTACTTTTGTATATAGTTATTACATTAATAAATATTAATCTTTATGATAAATTACTTTGCCTCAATCATTAACATAAACATCGAAATCAATATATTGCATTTAAAATGATCAAAACAAAGCTTCCATCGCTAACCTTGATATATATATTAGTCTTATTGCTACCATCACACAACGCAAATAGGGACCTCTTTCGTGTAGCTATGCAACCATAGTCTAACTAATAAATATCCAAAACCAACCCACATAAGTTATATCCAACACTTGAACCAAGATGTCTTAGCAAACATGCATTTTGGTAGACATGTCCCTTTGCTGAATGTAACAATCTCGCTCCCTTAGATTGTTTTTGAAGTGTACCTTTGTTAAACTATTTGAATGACATGTTTAACAAGTATGTGTTTAAATTGTTTTGGAGGTAATTAGGCTATATTTAAATGAGTAGTACATTTAGAATATCAAGATTTTCTCAATTGGATCCAACTCTTCCTAACTCACTCAAACTAAGAGAGAAATCAATACACACACATACACGAGCGCACGCATACACACACACTTAGTCTGATTTTTTCTCATCACAATATTAAGTTTGATCAGCTTGATATACGTGTATGGTAACAAAATTATGGCAACAAACCATAGAAGTCATGGTAGGCTGAGAGCCAATCCGATTGAATCACACAATATTGGTTGGAAGAGAGGGACAAGGCTTTTATAATTGTTCGGTGTAGAAGCAAACAAAATATGGTATTTGCAACTCATTTACTAAAGGAGAAGCGAAGCATTGGTCGAAGGGCGCACAAGCTAACATTATTAGTATGGGAAATCTGGTGGATTGGGAGATTTTCAACTGGTATTCCTAGACAAACACTATCCTAAGAGCATTCAGAAGTAAAAGGAATAGGAATTCTTTCACGTACGTCAGGGTGACAAGTCTATGGTTGAATTTGTGGCCAAATTCAAAGAGCTAGCAAAATCTTCTTCTAGACAATGTTTCCTTCTAGTCTGGACCAAGTCTCTTTTTGGAAATGCTTCCTTCTGGTTTGGACCAAGTCTCCTTCTGGACCATGTTTCCTTCTGGTCTGGACCAAGTCTCCTTCTGCACATGTTTCCTTCTGATATGGGCCATGAATAATTTCCTCTAATAATGTCATTGTTTCTTCTCTCTGATGATATCCTCTGATGTTTTCCTTTGATGATATCCTCTGATTCTTGCTTCTGATGGGATCCTCTAGTATCCTCTAGAGGTATCTTCTGGTATCCTCTGGAGGTATCTTCTGGTATCCTCTGGAGGTATCTTCTGGTATCCTCTGGATGCATCCTCTGATGACATCCTTTGGTGATATCTGATGGTTGTATCTTCTGGTGGCATTTTTATCTTCTGGTGACGTCATCCTCTGATGACATCTTCTGCTTCTAATTTGTATCTTCTTGTTGTATCTTCTAAAGGTATCTTCTGCTGACGTCATCCTCTGGTGTATCCTTTGGTGACGTCATCCTCTGATTTTTCACATGCGCTGATTTTCCATATCCTCTAATTTTTCATTGTTCTTCTAAGTCAAAATATGATTTTTATAAAATACTTTTGTTAACATCAAAACTTTAATTGAAAGAACCAACTTGGTTCCAACAACATGTCCTTAGATGTCTCTAGAACTTCTGTCTAGGATTAGTCTTTTTTTTTAAGTTATCTTTTATTTTCCCTCTTGTGTCTGCTTTGTATTCATGATCCCCATCTCAATGAAATGTTACCTTGTATTTTTGTTATTTCATGTTTCTTTTGAGCTTTCTTTAAAACACTTATTCTTGTTAATCATATGTATAATGTGTGGCGGTCTTTACTATATTTCTTGTGTGTATTTATTTTGCATAATTGGTTACAATAAATTCTATAATTTCACTCTTTTTTATAATGACAAAGGGGGATAAAAGTACAAGATATAGTAATACAATTAATTGTATGCTTGTGTCTTAACATTTTTTTTGCATATGTATGGCCTCGTATGTATCACCTATTTACATCATTTGCATTTCTGCATTACATCATCTATTTGTTGCATCATTTGCATTTCTACATAACATCATCTATTCTTGGGTAGCACATACATAAATTCGATGTAAACAATGCATTTCTTCATGGTGACTTGCATGAGCTAGTTTATACGAAGCCTCCACTAGGTGTGACACCTCCCAAACCAGGCCACATGCTTAAGTCACTCTATGGTCTTAAGTAAGCTAGCCGTTAATGGTTCAAAAAATTGACCACTTTTCTTCTTTTCAATGGCTTTACTTAGGGTCAGGCTGATCACTCCTTATTTGTTCGTTCCACTGCTACTTCTTTTGCTACTTTTCTTGTCTTTATGGAAGATGTAATTCTAGCAAGGCTTCTTTGTCATATTTTCAAGCTTTTAAGATTTCTCTTAATAATGTACGTCAAGGATCTAAAAATTTGAAGTTTTTTTTAGGCTTAGAGGCGGCACATTCCTCTCGTGGTATTTCCCTTTGTTAAAGGAAATATTTTTTAGAGTTATTATAGGATTCATGAATTGTTGGATCCAAGCTAATTAGTGCTCTTTTAGATCCCACAACCAAATTGCCCTATTTTTCTCGATATTTTTTCATATAAAAGCCTTGTTAGAAGACTTATGTACTTAATGATGACCATGCCTGGTATATCTTTTGCTACACAACAACTCAACCAGTTTAGGGCATTACCCACAATTGCTCATCATAAGGAAGCTCTTTGTGTGCTTTGCTATTTGAAAAGAAGCCCAACTTGAGGCTTATTATTTCCTATAAGGTCTGTTTTGGGGTACTGCTTCCTTATTGGTTCTTTTCTAGTTTCTTGGGAACCAAAGAAACAATAAACAGTCTCATGCTCATCAGCAAAAGTTGAATATAGAGAGCATTGGTTTCTACCACAAGAGAGTTACAATGGCTATCCTTCCTTCTTCGAGACCTACTACAAAAAATTTCAAAGCTTCTTGTACTTTATTGTGACAACCAAAGTGCCTTGCATATTGTTGCTAATCATGTGTTTCACGAAAGGACAAAGCATCTTGACATAGATTGTCACTAGTGCGTGAGAATTACAAGTATGCTTAACGAGATTGCTCCCTGTTTCTTCCCAAAGTTAGTTGACAAACATCTTCACTAAGGATCTTTCCTTTGGTTCCTTCCTTACTTTTCTTACCAAGCTTGGTATGGTGGATACATTCCAACCTCCGGGGGGGGGGGGGGGGGGG
>JBBPBO010000004.1:44655553-44694577 GCA_037974295.1 Cicer cuneatum
GGGGGGGGTTAAATACTTACAAGTAAAGGAGTTACAAACTACTGATACTTAGTTAGTTAGTCTACAACTTTGGTTAGTTAACTTAGCTGGCAATTTAGTTGCCATTTTGTATTAGCATTTCAGTTAGAAGCATTTAGTATATATAACTACACCCAACTTGTAATCATTCATTGAAAATCAATGCAATGAATTTCGTATTCAATTCTAGCATGTGCTTCAAGCATTCTATGTTAACAAATGAAAGATAATGACATAGAGAAATGAGAGAAGATCGATGAATTTTAATGCATAGTTTGTAATCCTGAAGAGAAATGTGAGAGGGTTGAAGGAATGGTGGAAAAAACGTAAAGCCACAAAGGAATGAGATGAAATGAATAAATACTTACAAGTAAAGGAGTTACAAACTACTGATACTTAGTTAGTTAGTCTACAACTTTGGTTAGTTAACTTAGCTGGCAATTTAGTTGCCATTTTGTATTAGCATTTCAGTTAGAAGCATTTAGTATATATAACTACACCCAACTTGTAATCATTCATTGAAAATCAATGCAATGAATTTCGTATTCAATTCTAGCATGTGCTTCAAGCATTCTATGTTAACAAATGAAAGATAATGACATAGAGAAATGAGAGAAGATCGATGAATTTTAATGCATAGTTTGTAATCCTGAAGAGAAATGTGAGAGGGTTGAAGGAATGGTGGAAAAAACGTAAAGCCACAAAGGAATGAGATGAAATGAATAAATTTTTACCGGCAATTCCTAATAGCCATTATAAATTGATTTTTTACTAGTATATATAACTACACCCAACTTGTAATCATTCATTGAAAATCAATGCAATGAATTTCGTATTCAATTCTAGCATGTGCTTCAAGCATTCTATGTTAACAAATGAAAGATAATGACATAGAGAAATGAGAGAAGATCGATGAATTTTAATGCATAGTTTGTAATCCTGAAGAGAAATGTGAGAGGGTTGAAGGAATGGTGGAAAAAACGTAAAGCCACAAAGGAATGAGATGAAATGAATAAATTTTTACCGGCAATTCCTAATAGCCATTATAAATTGATTTTTTACTAGCTAATGTGAAATTGCCTGAAATATTATACGGAAAAATGTGAAATACCGACAATTAGCTTATTGATATTGAATAATTGCAAGTTAAATTTGCATAAGTGCCCCCAAATTTTGGTTTGTTGGAATATTTATCCAAGGGCTTTTTACATGAAAGCTGCCAAAAAACTGTGATTTAGCACTCAAATGATTGAGTGTTATAGCATAAGTAAAATTGTATTTTAGTCTCTGAGAAATTTTTAGAAACTCAATTTAATCTTTGAGAAAAATGAAATCACTTTTTAATTTTTAAGAAAAATAAATTAGGCTAAATTAGTCTCTGAGAAATTTTGAAAGGCCCAAATTTAAAAACATATTTTAGTCCTTAAGAAAAATAAACTGAGACAATTTAGTTCTTTGCTCAATTTAAGGAAACATAAACCCTAGTGTTATTTTATCTAGGTGACTTCCGCCCTCGCATTTCTAAAGGTGCGAAAATTGCAAAGGTCAAATAAAAAATTCACATAAAATAGCAACAACAAAGCAAAAATCGCATGAACAGTACATAAAATTGCACCTTAAAAATTGCGAGCAGGAAGAACAATAATGCACCATCAGAAACGCGAGGGCGAAGAAAAAAAAACGTGAGAATGAAGAAGAATGCAACTTTTGAAACAAATGACAAAGACGGCGGAAGTCACACCTTCAGAATCACATACCACTATGGAATCAAAAGGGTTTCTGTCTTAAACTTGTGGTTTCTCTAGATGAAATAACACTAGGGCTTATTTTTCTCTAAATTGAGCGAAAAACTAAATTGTTCCGGTTTATTTTTCTTAAGGACTAAAATGTGTTTTTAAGTTGTTTAGGGACTTAATTGGGTCTTTCAAAATTTCTCAAGGACTAATTTGGTCCAATTTTTTTTTTAAATACTAAGGCCTTTACTCTTTTTTAAATGCACACTCCTAGGGCTGTAGCGTTCGACAATGGCATAACACGTTTCGGGTGCTAAAACTTTCGAGAATGCTTTCAGATTATTTTTTTTAATTTCACATTATGACTGCTATACCTCTTGAGACTGACACAATTTTTAAATAAAAAAATTAATAGTAAAATAACAATAATAATATTTATTTTCCACTATCAATTTTATATAAAATTTAATTAAGATTATTTAAATAAAGATATTTAATTAATTTAAATTATTAAAAACAATATTTTATTTGATTAAAATTATTAATAAATTCTAATATTTTGTTATAAGCAAAAAAAATTATTTAGTAAAAAGTAAAAACAAAAATTAGGGGACATAACCCTAATTTAGTAAAAAAAAAACTGCTAGAAATTCCATAGATTAAGCATATTTCTGACTCCTTTATATAATGCAGCTCTCTGCTATGTAATATTTTCATTGTCTTAAAAGTTACCTTTATAAAAGATTCTTTAGTGGCAGTAGAACGATTCTGCAAATATTTACTAGATGTTGTCTTATCTTGTTCATTAGTATATCTCGCCTTAACTTTTGTTTCATTAACATCTATATCTTTAAAAAAACTATTCGATATCTCTAAATCATTGAGAGGTGATGCACATTTATAGATCTTTCTAGAATACATTTGTAACTTACAGAATAAGTATTAATTATTAATTTATGAAGTACATGTCTAGAATTTTCTAGAATAATTGAGTAGTTCATCGAATAAATAATTACTACTTTTGTATTAGAAATGTCATAAAGAATCTATAAGGCAACATCTAGAATATAGCTTCCAGAACTATAAATAGTCCACCAAAGTTCAATTGTAAGTAAGTCATGTTGAGAGCTTACGAACTATTTCTCGCTCTAAACTTCACACTACTTGCTACTATTACCTTCCAACTATCAACTAAAACCTTTTACACAATACAACTGCATTCTAAACTATATATACTATCTCATATACTAACATTAGCATAAGAGCTATGTTTGATTATATAAGAAAGAGAGATTGGAGATTGAACAGATTAGTAGAAATTCAAGTTAACTGAAAGAACAGATTAGTAGTAAATAAGAAAGAGCGATTGGAGATTGACACACACAGCTTTATACTGGTTCACCCAAAAAGGGTTACGTCCAGTCCTCACACACTTGTGAGAATTCACTAAAAACAGTCAACCTCTCTCAGAGGTTAGTTATAACTTTTGAGTTTTTAAGCTTCACCAAGCTTACAATATCTTTTCACGAATTTCAACTATTTCTAAGTGTAACTCACTTAGAAATTACTGTATAGTTTGAAGGTGTTTTGATGTTTCTCTTAAATAGCACTTTCTAAAAGAATGATTCAAAGATCTAGAGTAATAAAATAGAAAGTTCGAAGAGAGGATGATAATGATACTTGATAGCTCTTAGCCTTTTTTCTTTGATTGCTGTAGTTGTGTATCTAACGAAGAAGTGCATCAATCCTTTTATAGAGTTGTAAGATAGACTAACAATGGTTCTTGATGCTTCATATCCGTTGGGCACAGTGATCAAAAAGGTCAAGGTCTAGTATTCTGAATTATAGAAATGCCATCCAGCTGTCTTTTGTCTTGTTTGATTGCAGGAGGATGAGAGTGCAGTTCATCCTCGTATGGCAGATACAAGTCTTTTGGAAGTTCGTGTCTTGGTTGTCCTTTCTCTTTCTCTTTCTCCAAGGCATGCCAGGTTCTATTTTAGGCTTTGTTTAGTTTAACCTTTATGTGTAAGTGTAAAGGTAGAACCATTTTTATCATAAGCTTATGTATTAGAGCTAGAGGTCCATTCTACTATATTCCAAATATCTGCGCTCATCCTCTGCCTTCCTTTGTTGCTTCAGTTGACTTGTTTGTCTTTCAATCTTTAAATACTGAATTGACTTTGCACATGGAAGGAAAGTACAGTTAACGTGATTCTGGACATTTTGGCTTATAGACGGTTCATCCTCTTTGAGGGGTTCATCCTCTGGTCCACCCTCTTGTTTGAAACTTTGTTGACTTACATAGTTTTTATCTCATTTGAAGAATAACCTGTTTTCTAATTATAAAACACTCAAGAGCACATATTAAATTTAACAAGAGTCATAATCAATCAATTTTATTATCATTAAAATCATATGAGAGAGATTTTGTCTCAACAATCTCCCCCTTTTTGATGATGACAAAATTCTTTTTAGATTATGATGGATATTGAGAGAACAGAATATAAGCTCCCCCTCAATATGATCAGAAATGTTTTAAACAATTTATTTTTTCAAACAATTTTCTTTAAAAAAAACTTTTGAAAATTTTTTATAAGAACTAACTTAAAAGGACAAATAATTATAAGGAATAAACCACAGAGTCATAAGTCAAAGTTATTACAGACCATAAGCAGAGTGTTTTTAACAAGACAAAGAAATTGCAAATAAAACATATTTAACAAACTTCAAACAGTCTTCATAATCTTACTCCCCCTGAATTGAGGCAGCAACAAAAAGAAGAGGTCAGACGAATGGAGAAAGATTAAGTAGAGGATGATGAGTCATCTAAGGAGGTAGAAGGTTGAGATGCAGCATTTGGAGGTGGTTGAGCTTGGGGAACTGGAGGACGGTCTCCAGGGAGAATGGTAGGAATGAAGTGATTTGTGATCCAATTTAGAAGGAGCCCAAAATGAGTCAGTTGATGTTGAAAATTTGTGAAGCTTTCCAACATCTTCTTCTGGTTATTACGAATCTTTTTAAGCATTTTCATATGTTTCAGTTCTTTGTGCTCTTTCTTCGAGTGGTTGGAGCCATCTTCTTTGGGAACATCAGAGGTTTCCAAGAAGGAGTGAGTGGAGTCAACCTGCCCAGGTACCTCAGGAGGAGGTTTGGAGGACTCACCAGCAAGAGGATTAAAAGATGATGAACCAAAAGTGTGAGGAGTAGGGACAAACGGAGTACCTGTGGGCAAATCTTCATGAAGCGGCAGTGGAGAGGATGAGTCAAGTGTGACTGGTTTAGATAGATCCATGCCAGCAGAGTCTTTTTCACCAGGAACTCGTGGGGAGAACGTATGATGTTGCATAATTACATCATGATAGAGTTCGACCCCATCCTCCATAAGTTGAAGAGGAGGATCTTTTGATGGTTCTGGAGTAGTAGTACCATAGTTAAATGTAGATGGAATTATAGCCAGTGGTGAAGAATAGGTGGGACATGGAATGTCAGAATCTCGTGGAGGAGATGGAGTTGTTTCAGGATTCACCATAGGTTCCAGATTAGGAAATGGAGTCTCATCAATAGGAGGATGGATTTTTTCTAATGAAGGTGGTGAAGTGGCATGAGTAGATTTTTTGAGTTTTTTTTTACTTTTTGGCTGGTGGAGTTTTGGATGATTTTCGTTTTGGAGGAATGGATGTTTTGGTGGAGGAAGGTATATCTAGAGGTTTGAGTTTCATTTCTTTGATGTTACGCATGGAAAAACAGTTGTTGAAGAGGACAGAGGGTTCGTCCTCAAGAGGTAATTTAAAAAATTTAAAAATTTTGGTCAAGAGCATCCCATAGGGGGCAGACCTTCCCAGTACAACAGCATTTAACATGAAATTGAAAATGATATTCGCCAAATGAAGAGGAGTACCTGTTGTGAGATGATGAATGAGGAGGAGGTCGAGTTCAGTAACTTTTTCAAAGCTGCCTGCTCTTGGGACAATAGAATGGACACAAATGTTATGGAGAATTCTGCATAAGGGCTGAAGGTTAGAGGCGACTTGAGGCTTAGGCGAATTAAGGAATGTGTTTTTAAGCACCTCAGTTCTGGAGACATGGCACTAAGAGTACCATTTTTCAGAAAAGCATAGGGAGCCTTCATCTAGAATGTCCAGAATGTGACATAAGGAGATAGGGTTAATCTCCATATGCACACCTTTAAGTACAATGCTGAACCCAGAATCACCTTTGGACCTAGAAGCCGCAGCGTAGAACGCTCGCACAAGGCGAGGATATTGAGGTTCATTGATTTTTAAAACAGAAGACCAGCCAAGTTGATCAAAAATATCTTCAATATTAAATCCTCCTTTCCTAAGGTCAGAAAAATCAATGAACTTCCCATTTACAACTGATTTGTCCAGCCATTTAGAAATATACACTTTCTCTAAGGCAGGAGATTCGAACAGAGAGCCAGAGGAAGAATGTTGAGGTTTGGAAGAGGGTTTTTTAATGGATGATTTTTTAGGTGAGGGAGAGGAGGTGTTGCTGAGGGGTGGTTGTGGAATGGAGTCAGCGGAAACAGTTTTCTCTGAATCATCAGAGTCAATAACATGAATCGTGTTATCCTGTTGAGTTGGTTTTTTGGATGAGAGGATTCTAGACATAATTCTAGAAATGCGTCGAACAGGAGCGGGAATGGAGGTCTTGGATGAAGAAGGATGGGTTCGTTTTAGGTGAGGAAGAGTAGAGGCAATATTAGGGATAGTGGTTGTATGAAGAGGAGGATGAATGGTGGTCATAGGTTCAGGTTGAAGGATTTTTTCATCCTCTTCGTTCGTACTTGAATACTTATCGTATTCATCTTCAGAGTGCTGTTCAACAATTTTGCGTTTTGCAGAGAACTTGGTGCGAGCCATGAGAAAATTTGCTAAGTTTTTTTTTTTTGACAGAAAAGGATGAGAGGATTTTTGAAGGAGAAAGAATAAAAGGATTTATGAAAGAGAAAGGATGAAACGATTTCAGAGTAGGGAGTTTTAACGATTTGAGGAAAGGGAGACGGAAGGGATGTTTGGAAGAGAGAGGTTACGGCAGTTAAGGATTAGACGTGAGGGAATGATGAGATAGGCAGGAGACTAGGTTGCACGTGACAGGAGCAGTTACTTTTTCAGCCTTCAGCATTTAATGCATGACGGAAGCCAAGGAGTTTGGCTGGAAAACTGCTCATAGAGGGAAGTGTGCTAGGCAATTGTTGACTCTGATTCGTTTCATCAAAAAGATCAAACATTTTCATGTTTTGAAACTTGCAGAATTAGTTTGGGCAAATTAATTTACATTTTGACCCACACACTGGGTTTTACAAAATAAGGAATTTGAAAGGGACAAGCTTACGGCCTTATTTGGTGAAAGAACCTCTTGATACCTTTTAGACTCATAGGGATTTTTCCAAGAAGTTTAACAAAACATAAGTAATACTAAAAATAAACATTAAGTTTTTTTAGATAAAATTAATGAATTTTGGACAGACTTATGATAGAGAGGTTTTCCAAAATATTTTTGAATCTATCCTCCTGAAGAGGTTTGGTAAAAATATCAGCTAATTGTTTTTCAGTTTTAATGAAAACTAGCTCAATATCACCCTTCTGAACATGATCTCGTATGAAATGTTGTTTGATTTCGATATGCTTGGAACGAGAATGTTGTATGGGATTTTTTGAAAGATTTATGGCACTTGTATTATCACATAGGATGGGAATTTTTGCGTACCTCAGTGAATAGTTCTCCAATTGATTTCTTACCCAAAGTATTTGTGAACAGCATTGGGTAGCTGATACATATTCTGCTTCAGTAGTTGACAAAGCAATTGTGCTTTGTTTTTTGCATGACCAACTTATGAGAGACTCCCCAAGAAATTGACAAGTTCCACTTATACTCTTTCGTTCAACTTTATCTCCTGCATAGTCTGCATCACAGTATGCTAGGAGGTCAAGGTTTAAACTCTTTTTATACCAAATTCCAACATTAGTTGTACCAAATTCCATCATCCCTCGGTACTCCTTTTCAGATATGGAGGTTCCTTCATCATCTTTATGTAATATGGAGGATGGATGCATAGGAGTCCCCATGGGTTTTGCTGAATCCATGTTATATTTTTTTAGAAGATCTTTGGTGTATTTTTCTTGGGAAATAAAGAGGCCAGACTTCATTTGTTTAATTTGTAACCCAAGGAAAAATTTTAATTCTCCCATCATGCTCATTTCAAACTCGCTTTGCATGAGGTTAGAAAAATCTTCACACATTTTTTCATTTGTAGACCCAAAGATTATATCATCAACATATATTTGCACAATTAACAGATCCTCTTTAAGAGTTTTCTTAAAGAGTGTGGTGTCAATCTGTCCTCTTGAAAAACCATTTTCTTTTAAAAATGAGCTTAACCTCTCATACCAAGCTCGAGGAGCTTGTTTTAATCCATAAAGAGCCTTAGAGAGTTTGAAAACGTGATTAGGTTTTTTCTCATCTACAAAGCCAGGAGGTTGGTGAACATATACCTCCTCATTTAAGAAGCTATTCAGAAAGGCACTTTTGACATCCATTTGAAATAGTTTGATGCCTTTATGAGTGGCATAAGCTAGGAGGATTCTAATGGCTTCAAGTCTAGCAACCGGAGCGAATGTTTCATCATAATCGATTCCTTCTTGTTGGTTGTACCCTTGAGCCACTAGTCTTGCTTTATTTGTAATGACCTCTCCGTCTTCATTTAATTTGTTTCTAAAAATCCATTTTGTTCCAATGATGGATTTATCCAGAGGATGGGGTACAAGATCCCATACTTTATTTCTTTCAAACTATGAAAGTTCCTCCATCATTGCTTCAACCCATGATTTGTCACAAATTGCTTGATCAATATTTTTTGGTTCAACTTGTGATATCATGGCCATGTTATTTGCAAAAGACTGTCTGGTCCTCACACCATCTATCGTATCTCCAATAACCAGATCCAGAGGATGATGCGTTGCTACCTTCCATCCTCTTGGAGGCTGCTGTGAGGATGGATCGGAATCATCCTCTTCATTTGGACTGTGTATTTTTGAGGATGAAAGTTCATCTTCTTCTATTTTATCCAAATTTTCTGGACACAAGTCATCAAACTCATCAAAAATAACATGCATGGATTCCTCTACAGTTTGAGTCTTAAGATTATAAATTCTATAACCTTTTGACGATGTGGAGTATCCTAAAAATATACCTTTATCGAATTTTGGATCAAATTTTCCCAAGTTTTCTTTATTATTTAATATGTAACAATAACAACCAAAGATATGGAAGTATGAAATATTTGGTTTTCTACCTTTCCAAAGTTCGTAAGGAGTTTTATTTAAAATTTTTCTGATGGACACACGGTTTAAAACATAGCAAGCTGTGTTAATGGCTTCAGCCCAAAAGTATTTTTCAATGTTGGCTTCACTCATAATAGTTCTAGCCATTTCTTGTAGAGTTCTATTTTTCCTTTCAACAACTCCATTTTGTTGAGGAGTTCTTGGACAAGAAAAATTATGAGAAATACCGTTTTCATCAAAAAATATTTTGAATGATTCATTTTCAAACTCACCTCCATGGTCACTTCTCACAGAGATAATTTTAGTTGTTTTTTCATTTTGAATTCTTTTACAAAAATATTGAAATGCTTCAAAGGCTTCATGTTTGTGCTTTAGAAATAAGACCCATGTAACACGTGAGAAGTCATCAACTATCACAAATCCATATCTTTTTCCACTAAAACTTGGAGTTTTAATGGGACCAAAAAGGTCAATATGAAGAAGTTCAAGAGGATGATTTGTTGAAACAATATTTTTTGAGTGAAAACTACTATTGACTTGTTTTCCTTTGGCACAAGCCTCACACACTTTATCTTTTTCAAAATTAATTTTTGGAAGACCTTTGACTAGTTCCAATTTTGATAGTTTGGAAATGGTGTTTAAACTTGTGTGCCCAGCTCGTTTGTGCCAAATCCATTTATCTTTTTCAAGAGAAATAAAACAAGATTCAGTAGGCAAATCATCAAGATATAGTACATATAAATTCTTTTTACGCACACCAGAAAAGAAAACTCTACCCGAGGATGAATGTTTAACCTCGCATAGAGTGGGTTTAAAGATAACTTCAAATCCACTATCACACAGTTGGCTAATGCTCAGTAAGTTATGTTTTAAACCATCTACATACTGAACATTTTCAATTTTTGCAGAATTATTTTTACCAATAATACCTGTACCTTTTATTTGAGCTTTGTCATTGTTTCCAAATGTGACTGATCCTCCATCCTTTGTTTCTAGTGAGATGAAACAATGCTTATCCCCTATCATATGCCTTGAGCAGCCACTGTCCAAGAACCATGGCTTTCTTTTGTTGATCAGAGGATATGCCTGTGTCAGAGTTTAGTAGTGACTTAGGTACCCATATAGAATTGGGTCCTTGGTAGTTAGTTCGTCCTCTTGTAAGGATTTTCTTTTTATGGTAGCAAATGGAATCATGGTGTCCATACTTACCACAAAATGAACATTTCCTCTTGTTAATTTCAGCCCTTTTCTTAGCGTGACAGACTTTGTTAGTATGTCCATGTTTTTTGCAAAAGGTGCATTTAGGCCTGTCCTCTTGTTTATTTGGTAGAAAGAAGTTTTCATATAATTTTTGTTTTTGAGAACTTTTAAATCCAATACCAGCTTTGTCAAAAATTCCAGATTGAGATCCCATAATTTTTTGGAATGTTTCAGTGGATTTAACAAATTTGGTAATGTCTTTTTTTAGTTCTTCTACCTTTTCTTTTAGAACACTCTTTTCAGTATCCTCTTCTGGAGGATGAACGTTGACAATCTTCTTGTTCAGAACTTTTTGTTGTTCTGATAGTTTTCTATGAGATGCCTGCAAGTCTAGAATGATTTTTTTGATATTTATCATTCTTAGCTTGGAGTGCCTCATTTAACTTCTTTATTTCATAAAGTTGGTTCTTAAGAAAACCACATTTATGAGATAAAGTGTTTGAGTCATTTAAGAGATTGTCAAATTCAATTTCTAGTTTTTCACAAGAGGGACATAGATCAGTAATGGTTACCTCATCAGTATCTGAGTTCGCCATAAGGCAGAGGTTAGCTTCTTCTTCCTTGTCTTGCTCGGAGGATGATCCATCGCTGTCATCCCAGGTGGCCATCATAGTTTTATTTTTAATTTGAAATCTTCTTGTGTTTCTTTTGTTTAGAGGACATTCAGTTTTGTAATGTCCCATTTTGTTGCATCCAAAACAGGTTATCTGACTTTTGTCAGTTTTTCCTTTTTTAGGAGACCTTTTTTCTTGTCCTCTTCTCATGATCATCCTCTGAATTCTTCTAGAAATCAGAGCGAGTTCATCCTCCTCATCAGATAGAGGATATTCTGAGTTTACCTTTTTATGATGTCTTCATTCTTCTTGGAGGAAGTACTTTCAGTTTGGCTAGATTTTAACGCAATCATTTTTCCCTTTTTGGTTGGTTTATCAGCAAGCAGCAACGGTTCATGAGCTCTAAGAGTTCCAACCAGATCTTCTAACCTCATGGTGGCCAAGTTTCTTGCTTATGTGATGGCCGTCACCATTGGTCTCCATTCTTTTGGTAGACTCCTCAGAATTTTCCTTATCCTCTCTTGTACAGAATATTCCTTTCCAAGAGATCTTAAGTTATTTAAAATGATTGTTAGCCTTGAGAACATTTCATCAATGGTTTCTTCTTCCTTCATTTCGAATAATTCGAATTATCTAACACCCATGTCAATCCTTGCCTCTTTAACATGACTTGATCCTTCATGATGGATTTTCAGAGTGTCCCATAGTTCTTTAGCACTTTGGCACTCTTCAACTCTGTCATATTCTTCCCTGCTCAAGGCACACGTCAGAAATAAATGAGCTTTAGAGTTTAGAAGTACCTTAGCATTTTCTTCGGCTGTCCATTGTGCTTGAGGTTTTTCATCGGAGGATGAATCTATGTTGTTGATTCTAATGACGTGATTTCCATTCTCAACCACAGACCACATGTTGTTGTCTTGTGATATGAGGAACAGTCTCATCTTTCCTTTCCAGTGATAGTAATCTGTGCCATCAAAGTAGGGAGGTCTGCTGGATGATCCTCCTTCAGGAATATACTTGGCTTTTGACATTTTTCTTTTGATCTTTTTCTCTTACACTGTTAGGTGTAGTTTTCTAGAGAACCTTACTCTGATGCCAATTGAAGTGACTAGCATATCACTAGAAGGGGGTTGAATAAAGATATTTGATGATTAAAAATTTCTTTTAAGTTTCAAAGCTTTATCCTCTTCCAGAGGATGAACGTTAGAAATTCAAGTTAAGTGAAAGAACAGATTAGTAGTAAATAAGAAAGAGAGATTGGAGATTGACACACACAACTTTATACTGGTTCACCCAAAAAGGGTTACGTCCAGTCCTCACACACTTGTGAGAATTCACTAAAAACAGTCAACGTCTCTCAGAGGTTAGTTACAACTTTTGAGTTTTTAAGCTTCACCAAGCTTACAATATCTTCTCACGAATTTCAACTATTTCTAAGTGTAACTCACTTAGAAATTACTGTATAGTTTGAAGGTGTTTTGATGTTTCTCTTAAATAGCACTTTCTAAATGAATGATTCAAAGATCTAGAGTAATACAATAGAAAGTTTGAAGAGAGGATGATAATGATACTTGATAGCTCTTAGCCTTTTTTCTTTGATTGCTGTAGTTGTGTATCTAACGAAGAAGTGCATCAATCCTTTTATAGAGTTGTAAGATAGACTACCAATGGTTCTTGATGCTTCATATCCGTTGGGCACAGTGATAAAAAAGGTCAAGGTCTAGTATTCTGAATTACAGAAATGTCATCCACCTGTCTTTTGTCTTGTTTGATTGCAGGAGGATGAGAGTGCAGTTCATCCTCGTATGGCAGATGCAAGTCTTTTGGAAGTTCGTGTCTTGGCTGTCCTTTCTCTTTCTCTTTCTCCAAGGCATGCCAGGTTCTATTTTAGGATTTGTTTAGTTTAACCTTTATGTGTAAGTGTAAAGGTAGAACCATTTTTATCATAAGCCTATGTATTAGAGCTAGAGGTCCATTCTACTATATTCCAAATATCTGCGCTCATCCTCTGCCTTCCTTTGTTGCTTCAGTTGACTTGTTTGTCTTTCAATCTTTAAATACTGAATTGACTTTGCACATGGAAGGAAAGTACAGTTAACGTGATTCTGGACATTTTGGCTTATAGACGGTTCATCCTCTTTGAGGGGTTCATCCTCTGGTCCATCCTCTTGTTTGAAACTTTGTTGACTTACATAGTTTTTATCTCATTTGAAGAATAACCTGTTTTCTAATTATAAAACACTCAAGAGCACATATTAAATTTAACAAGAGTCATAATCAATCAATTTTGTTATCATTAAAATCATATGAGAGATATTTTGTCTCAACACTTTCTAGAATACATTTGTAACTTACAGAATAAGTATTAATTATTAATTTATGAAGTACATGTCTAGAATTTTCTAGAATAATTGAGTAGTTCATCGAATAAATAATTACTACTTTTGTATTAGAAATGTCATAAAGAATCTATAAGGCAACATCTAGAATATAGCTTCCAGAACTATAAATAGTCCACCAAAGTTCATTTGTAAGTAAGTCATGTTGAGAGCTTACGAACTATTTCTCGCTCTAAACTTCACACTACTTGCTACTATTACCTTCCAACTATCAACTAAAACCTTTTACACAATACAACTGCATTCTAAACTATATATACTATCTCAAATACTAACATTAGCATAAGAGCTATGTTTGATCATATAGTGGACATAGAAACTTCATCCAAATATTTTCAACCAAACCCCCTTATAATCTACATCATTTCTAAATTTTCGTAAAATATGGCCAATGCCATTCAACCATCGTCTATGACTATCCCTGTTTTCAATGGAAAAAATTCTGATTTTTGGAGCATTAGAATGAAGACATTTTTTTGCTCTCAGGATTAATGGGAGATTGTCGATGAAGGATTTACTATTCCTGCAGAAACATCAACTCTCAATGCAGCTAAAAAAAAAAAGAGTTGAAGAGGTAGCCGACAATATCTTTCCAAAAATAATGGGTGCTAAAAGTGCCAAAGATGCACAAGGTACACTACAAGAGGAATTTCAAGGAAGTGTAAGGTGCGAGCCATTAAACTTCAAACTCTAAGACATTAGTTTGATTAATAGAAATGAAAGAGTGTGAGAACATAAAGGAGTACTTACCAAGATAAAAGAATTGGTAAGTCAAATGAAAACTTACAAGGATAATATTTTGGACAAAAGAATTGTTAAGAAAATGGTATTTTTTCTTCCTCGTAAGTATGACACAACCGTGACTACGATTGAGAAAATCAAAGATTTATCTACTTTATTTGTAACTGAATTAGTTAGATATCTTGAAGCATATAAGCAAATATTGAATGATGAAGACATCGTTGAAAATGCCTTTCAATCAAAGCTCAAATTTTAGTCTCAAAATAAAGGATGTGGAAGAAAGAAAATTGATGGAGAAAAATCTAGAAACAAAGAAAATTCTCGAGAAATGATCAAGATAAGTATCTGCCATGCAACATATGTAAAAGGAGAAATCATGTCGATAAATATTATCGATATCGTGGAAAGCCACATTGTTGATATTTCAAGAAATTTGGACACAAGAAGAATAATTTCTATAACAAAAATAAGCATCAAGCAAATTTTGTTGGAAATTAAAAACTTTAAGTTTTAAAACTTTAACCAAAAGTCCAAGGCATGTAATCTTAATTACAGAAATGCCATCCAGTTGTCTTTTGTCTTGTTTGAGTGCACGAGGATGGGAATTCAGTCCATCCTCTTATAAGAGGTTCAAACCTCCTTGATGTTTGAGCCTGAGCTGTCCTTTTTCTTTTTCGTTCTTCAAGACATGTCAGATTCTATTTTGGTCTTGTTTAGTACAGCTTTTAGGTACTTTGATGAGTCAGAATCATTTTCATCATATGAGGATGAAGAGAGTTGGAGGTCAATCGTCTTACAATTCATCCTTCCTTGTTTATCCTATGCCTTTGTCCTCTTTAGTTAACTTTCTTTTTCTTTCTAACTCTAACACTGATTTAACTTCTCTTTTGATAAGAAATCATTGTTATAGTGATTTTGAAGATTTTGCATATTTGATGGTTCATCCTCTTGAGGGTTCATCCTCTTGTCTATCCTCCAGTTTTGAAAAACTTGTTGGATTGACTCATATTTTGTTTCTTTTTAAGTGTAATCTGTTTTCTAATATTAATTCACTCAAGAGCACAGATTAGTCATTAACAAGGATAATAATCATTAAATAATTTTGTTATCATTAAAACCATTTGAAAGAGATTTTGTCTCAACAATGTCCCCCTTTTTTATGATGACAAAATTCTTTAGATTATGATAAAAATTAATAATAAAGTACTTAAGCTCCCCCTTAATTACACAAGTATTGATTTTTTTTTTAAATTCCCTTCACGCATTCTTGTGGAATTGTTTTTGAGATATGTAATTTTTTGGAATGAGCTAACTTTCATTAAACTAAATAATAAATAGATGACATATTTCAAAAAGACATTTTAAAATTAACATTCAAGGGGTGATAGAGAAACAGAGAAATAAGCAATATTTTTTAGGACAAACAAAAAATTTGCAACAAGAATCTTCATAATCTTGCTCCCCCTGAATTTGGGCAGCAACAAAAAGAGAAATCAAAGATACTAGAGGATGTTCATTTAGATGGAGACGAATAATCTGAGGAGGAGGAGGAGGAGGAGGATGTGGAAGGATGTGGAACATCAGCAGGAGGAAGTTGGGCCTATAGTACTGGAGGATGGTCTCCAGGTGCAATGGTAGAAACCAGATGCTTGGTGACCCATTCAAGGATGAGGTCGAATTGAGCCATCTAGTTTTGAAAGTTTGTGAAACTTACAAATAGCTTCTTTTAATCTTTGCAAATTTTCTTTAACAACCTGATTTTGACTTCGACGTTCATCCATCCTCTTACAAGAGCGATTGTCTTTGGGGACATCGTTGACACCACTTTTATTTTGCGAGCTGCCAACTTTGTCTTGAGACAAGTGCTCACTGGTCTTGGCCAAGAAGGAGTTAATATAGCTAAACTGACCAGTAACCTCAGGAAGAGGTCGAGAGGATTCACCAATAATAGGAGCAGTTATACAGGGAGCATTTGTAGTAAGAGGAAGGACAGAAGGAATACCATTGTTCAAAGTTGCTTGTGGTGGCTTTGATGGACTAGGTGGAGGATATGGGAGTATCATGAAAGTTTCTGCTAAGTTCTGAGAGGTTTCAGCAGGCTCAACTCCAGGAGGGTTTCGTGGTGAGAATTTATGGTGGCTTAAAATAAGATCGTAATAAAGCTCTTCATCCTCCATAATTTGGGGATGAGCATCCTTTGGGGGATCCTTGGCTTTATAAACGTCTTCATGATTAGATTGAATGATGGACAGTGGTGGAGATTGTGGTGGACATGTATCATCAAACTCACAAGGAGGAGAGGGAGTTCGATCAATGTTAATAAATGATTCGTGAATGGTAGGAGCGGTGGTATTTCTGTAGGAGGTTTGATGGTTTCTGTTTGAGATGGTTTAGGGGTGTGAGAATTTTTTCTTTGTTTTTTCTTTTTCTTGGATGGTGGTGCAGATGATGGTTTAGCAAGTACGGAAGTTGTGGTGGTGGATTTGGTGGAGTGAGGCATATCAAGAGGCTGAAGTTTCATCTGTTTAACATTTCTCATGGAGAAGGTGCTGTTGAAGTAGACTGAGGGCTCATCCTCAAGAGGTAGTTTAAAAAATTTGAAATTTTTTGTAAAGATCAATCCATAAGGAGCAGAACGACCCAAAATTGCAGCATTCAACATGAAATTAAAAATGATGTATCCCAAGTGTAAAGAAGTGCCAGTTGTAAAATGGTGGATGAACAAAAGGTCAAGCTCAGTGACCTTTTCAAAACTCCCTTCCCTTGGTACAATGGAATGTACGCATATGTTGTGGAGGATACGACACAAGGGAAAGAGGTTTAAAGCCACTTGAGGCTTAGGAGGATGGATTAGGGTGTTTTGAAGAACAGAGGTTCTTGAGACATGGCACTAAGAGTACCATTTTTCTGAGAAGCAAAGTGAGCCTTCATCCTGAATATCCAGAATTTGACACAAGGAAGTAGGATTAATTTCCATGTGTACTCCTTTGAAGATGATACTAGAACCAGTATCTCCTTTGGATCCAATACCAGCAGTGTAAAATGCTCGCACAAGGCGAGGATATTGTGGTTCATTTACTTTTAGAACAGAGGTCCATCCAATTTGGTCGAATACTTCTTCAATATTGAAGCCTCCCTTTTTTAAGTCAGCAAGGTCAATGAACTTGCCATTCACCACAGACTTATCGTACCATTTAGAAAAATAACTTTTCTCCAAAGCTGGAGTTTCAAATAGAGAGGCAATGGAAGCAGAATGAGTTTGTTGAGGTGAGGATTTAGAACTGGGGTTTTTTGTGGGAGTGGTTTTTGGTGATTGAGAATTTTTGGGAGAGGTGGTTTTGGAGGAGGTTTTTCTGGAGGGTGGTTTAGGAATGGAGTCAGTAGATACCGTCTGCTCTAATTCATTAGAGTCGGTCACGTAGATAGTGTTGTCTTGTGCGATCGTTCTTTTTGAGGATACGACCCCATACATGATTCTAGAGAACCTACGTATGGGAACAGAGGAGAATGTCTTTGAAGAGGAGGAATGTTTTTGTTTTAGATGAGGAGGAGTGGAGGTGATGTTTGGAATAGTGGCAGTGTGTAGAGGAGGATAGATTATGTTCATAGGTCAGGTTGGAGGATTTCTTCAGTTTCATCCTCCTCATGATTGCTCAGTTCATTGTTGAAGTAATCTCCATAAGATTCTTCTGGAGCATTATCTAAGACTTTTCGTTTGGCAGGGAGTTTTATGCGAGCCATTAGAGTGAATGAGAGAATGAGTTTGAAATCTTTGATGAGAAACGGAGGAATGGTTTAAAGGTTGTAAAGCAGGAGTTTCAGAGTAAGGAGGTTTGAAAATGAAGTGACGGTTGAAGGAAGAAGGAAGGAGTATTTGAAAGGGTGGTAGCCATTGGGATTGACATGAGGTGATAATGGAGTAGGAAGACTAGGTGCACGCAAGTAGCTGTAACAGACACCTAGAGCCGTCAGCACATTAAATGCTTGACGGAAGCCAAGGAGGTTGCGCTAGAAAATTGACCATCAGTTAGGAGAAGCGTGCGCATGCTTTTTGGCAATTTTGACTTTGGGCTTATTTCACCAAAAATGAATGATCCTCTTTTGGGTTATATGGATCTACAGATTATTTAGGCTAAATGCAACATAAACATGCATTCTCATAGAGAAACTAAATTTTGACCCAAATCAGATTTGACAAGAACAAAAAAAAACAAGAGTGACCAAACATCATTTTGAGTTTGTTCATTCTCTTGGTTAATTGGAGGACATTGCTTTTTTAGGAATGATCCTCATGAAATGAGATTTTTGGGCAGAAGTTAAATACAAAATATATTTTAAATATCATTTTAAAGGAAGGAAAATGTTAAAATACATTTTAAAATTAACCAAAATAAAAGGAACTTGTAAAGTATATTGGATAGACTTATGATGGAGAGATTCTCCAAAATGCTTTTGAATCTATCCTCTTGAAGAGGTTTGGTAAAAATATCTGCTAATTGTTTTTCAGTTTCAATAAAAATTAGCTCAATATCTCCATTTTGAACATGATCTCTTATGAAATGATGTTTGATTTCAATATGCTTGGATTGAGAATGTTGTATGGGATTTTTGCGTACCTTAGTGAGTAGTCCTCTAGTTGATTTCTTACCCAAAGTATTTGTGAGCAACATTGTGCAGTTGATACATATTCTGCCTTTGTAGTTGATAAAGCAATTGTACCTTGTTTTTTGCATGACCAACTTATGAGAGATTCACCAAGGAATTGGCAAGTTCCACTTGTGCTCTTCCTTTCAACTTTATCTCCCCGCATAGTCTGCATCACAATATGCTATGAGGTCAAGATTTGAACCCCTTTTATACCATATTCCAAGATCGGTGGTGCAAACCAGATATCTAAAAATTCATTTCACTGTTGTGCGATGAGATTCTTTAGGAGAGGATTAAAACCGTGCACAAAGACCAACAACAAACACAATGTCAGACTTACTAGCAGTTAAGTATAGTAAAGATCTAATCATTCCTCTATACTCTTTTTCAGATATTGAGGTTCCTTCATCATCTTTGTGTAACATGGAGGATGGATGCATAGGAGTACCCATAGTTTTTGCTGAATCCATGTTGTATTTCTTTAGGAGATCTTTGGTGTATTTTTCTTGAGAAATGAAAATGCTTGTTTCCATTTGTTTAATTTGTAAATCGAGAAAGAATTTCAATTCACCCATCATGCTTATCTCAAACTCGCTTTGCATGAGGTTTCAGAAATCTTCACACATCCTTTCATTTGTGGACCCAAAGATTATGTCATCTACATATATTTGTACAATCAACAGATCCTCTTTAAGAGTTTTCTTGAAGAGTGTGGTATCGAGTTGTCCTCTTGAAAAGCCATTTTCTTTTAGAAAAGATCTTAACCTCTCGTACCAAGATCGAGGAGCTTGTTTTAATCCGTAAAGATCTTTAGAGAGTTTAAACACATGATTAGGCTTCTTTTCGTTCACAAAACCAGGAGGTTGGTGAACATAAACCTCCTCATTTAGGAATCCATTCAAAAAGGCACTTTTGACGTCCATTTGGAATAGTTTGATACCTTTACGAGTGGCATATGCTAGGAGGATTCTAATTACTTCAAGTCTAGCAATTGGAGCGAATGTTTCATCATAATCTATTCCCTCTTGTTGGTTGTAACCTTGAGCCACTAGTCTTGCTTTATTTCTAACGACCTCTCCATCCTTATTCAGTTTATCTCTAAAGATCCATTTAGTTCCAATGATGGATTTGTCCAAAGGATGGGGTACAAGATCCCATACTTTGTTTCTTTTAAACTGTGAGAGTTCCTCCATCATGGCGTCAACCCATGATTTGTCACTTATTGCTTGATCAATATTTTTATGTTCAACTTGTGATATCATGGCCATGTTGTTTGTAAAAGATTGTCTGGTCCTAACACCATCGGTAGTATTCCCAATGACTAGATCAAGAGGATGATGTGTTACCACCTTTCATCCGCGTGGAGGCTGCTGAGAGGTTGGATCAGAATCGTACTCTTCATTTGGACTTTGAACTCTAGAGGATGAATGATCATCTTCTTCAAACTTATCCATATTTTCTAAACACAAGACATCAAACTCATCAAAAATAGCACGCATGGATTCCTCCACAGTTTAAGTCCTAAGATTATATATTCTATAACTTTTTGACGATGTGGAGTATCCTAAAAATATTCCTTTATGAGATTTTGGATCAAACTTTCCAAAATTTTCTTTATTATTTAGGATGTAGCAATAACATCCAAATATATGAAAATAAGAAATATTTGGTTTTTTGTCTTTCCAAAGTTAGAATGGAGTTTTATTTAAAAAATTTCTGATGGATACACAGTTTGAAACATAGCAAGCTGTGTTGATGGCTTCAACCCAAAAGTATTTTTCAATGTTGGCTTCATTCAAAATAGTTCTAGCCATTTCTTGTAGAGTTCTATTTTTCCTTTCAACAACTCCATTTTGTTGAGGAGTTCTTCGACAAGAAAAATTATGAGAAATTCCATTTTCATCAAAAAAACATTTTGAAAGACTCATTTTCAAATTCACCTCCGTGATCACTTCTCACAGAAATAATTTTTGTAGCCTTTTCATTTTGAATCTTTTTACAAAAATATTGAAATGCATCAAAGGCTTCATTTTTATGTTTTAAAAATAAAACTCATGTAAATCATGAGAAGTCATCAACTATTACAAATCCATATCTTTTTCCTCTAAGACTTGGAGTTTTAATAGGACCAAAGAGGTCAATATGAAGGAGTTCAAGAGGATGATTTGTTGAAACAATATTTTTTGAGTGAAAACTACATTTAACTTGTTTTCCTTTGGCACAAGCTTCGCATACCTTGTCTTTATCAAAATTAATTTTTGGAAGACCTCTGACTAATTCTAGTTTTGATAATTTAGAAATAGTGTTTAACATTGTATGACAAGCTCGTTTGTGTCATATCCATTTATCTTTTTCAAGAGAAATAAAACAAGATTCAGTAGGCAAATCTGAAGTGGCTAGAATATCACTAGAAGGGGGGTTGAATAGAGATATTCGAGGTTTTAAAAATTTTGTTTTAGTTTTAAACTATAGTCCTCTTTCAGAGGATGATTATCAGACGTTGAAATGTAGAGAGAGAATAATGACACACAAATTTTTATACTAGTTCACCCAATGAAGGCTACGTCCAGTCCTCACACACTTGTGAGTTTTTACTAAATATCAAAAGCTATCAGCCTCTCACTGAGGTTGATTACAAATCGTGTATTCTATAACTTCACCAAGCTTACAATTCTTTCTTTCTGATTTCTCTCAAGTGTAACTCACTTGAAGTTCTAAAGATGATATGAAGTAGTTTGATTGGTATTACTTTTTACAAAGATGAATCAAAGATCTAGTGTAAGTTTATAGAAAGCTTCAGGGGAGATTGAAAATGCTCTTGATATCCTCTTGATATTTTCTTTTTGCTCGTGTAGTTGTGTGTAGATCTGAAGAATAGCAGCTTTCCTGTTATAGAGAGAAGGAAACTTTCTCTTCAAGAAAATTTTCCTTTCTGACCGTTTTTCCAAGTTATAATGATCCTGAGTTTTGTTTTGAATTTACAGCCTTTCATTTGAATTATGTCCTTTTACAGCCTGACACTTGGGAGGTTACTTCTTTACATAGCTTTCCAGGAGGTTAGATCATTCCATACGTTTTTAACAACTGTCAAGTGTTGTTTTCTGGTTCCAAGACATGACCTTTCTCTGTTCGCGAATGATGCAATTTTTGATACTTTGGAACTGTTAGTTGTTTTGTAGGAGGATGAAGAAGTAGCTAGAGTTCATCCTCTGGTGATCACCTTATGGTATTCATCTTCTGATATTTACCTTCTGGTGTTTCATCTTCAGATGTTTACTTTCTGGTGTTCATCTTCTGATGTTTACCTTCTGGTGTTCATCTTCTGATGTTTACTTTCTGGTGTTCATCTTCTGATGTTTACCTTCTGGTGTTCATCTTCTCTTGTTTACATTCTGGTGTTCATCTTCTCATGTTTATCTTCTGATGTTCATCTTCTGATGTATATCTTCTAATGTTCATTTCTTATTCTTTGTTGTTCATCTTTTGATATATATCTTCTGATGTTCATCTTCTGAAGTTCTGCTTCTGGTTTTCTGCTTCTGGTGTTCTGCTTCTGGTTTTGTTCCAGATGTTTTGCTTCTGGTTTTCTGTTCTAGATATTCTGCTTCTGGTTTTCTGTTCCAGATGTTTTGCATATGTTTTTCTGTTCCAGATGTTCTGCTTCTGGTGTTTTAACTTCAGACTTTCTGCTTCAGGAATTAATGACTTTGTTTCCTACATACGTTCATTCTTCTGGACAGGAGGTTGCGATCTTTGGATCCTGTTCCTTTCTTAGTACAATACTTAAATGCACGCATTAGTGTAATCATAATCTTAAGATAATTTTGTTATCATTAAAAGAGATTTTTTCTCAACAAAATCATCCAAATATAAAACATATAAATTCTTTTTTCAAATACCGGAGAAGAAAACTCTACTCGATGATGAGTGTTTAACCTTGCATAGAGTGGGTTTAAAAATTACTTCAAATCCACTATCACACAGTTGGCTAATGCTTAGCAAGTTATGTTTTAAACCATCTACATAATGAACATTTTCAATTTTGGCAGAATTGTTTTTACCAATGATACTTGTTCCTTTTATTTGAGCTTTATCATTGTTTCCAAAGGTGACTGATCCTCCATCCTTTGTTTCTAATGAAATGAAACAATGTTTATCCCCTGTCATATGCCTTTAGCAACCACTATCCAAGAACCATGGCTTTCTTTTGTTGATCAGAGGATGTGCATGTGTCAGAGTTTAGAAGTGAGTTAGGTACCCATATAGATTTGGGTCGTTAGTGGTTAGTTTTTCTTCTTGTAAGGATTTTCCTTCTATGATAACAAATGGAATCATGGTGCCCATGCTTACCACAAAATGAACATCTCCTTTTGTTATTTTCAGCCCTTTTCTTAGCATGACAAACTTTGATAGTGTGTTCATGTTTTTTGCAAAATGTGCATTTCGGCCTATCCTCTTGTTTTTCGGGTAGAAAGACATTTTCATATAGTTTTTTCTTTTGAGAACTCTTAAATCCAATACCAGCTTTGTCAAAAATCCAGATTGAGATCCCATAATTTTTTGAAAAGTTTCAGTGGATTTAATAAAGTTGGTAATGTCATTCTTGAGTTCTTCAACTTTTATTTTCAAATTCTTTTTTTTTCTGTATCCTCTTCTGGAGGATGAATTTTGACATTCTTTTTGTTCAAAAGTTTTTTGTTGCTCAGACATTTTCTATGAGATTGCAGCAAGTCTAGAATGATTTTTTGATACTTCTCATTCTTAGCTTGAAGTTCCTCATTTAGTTTCTTTATTTCATAAAGTTGATTTTTTAGAATTCCACATTTATGAGATAGAGTGTTTGAGTCATTTAAAATATTTTCAAATTCTATTTCTAATTTTTCACAAGAAGGACATTGATCAGTGATGGTTACCTCTTTAGTATCTAAGTTTGCCATGAGACAGAGGTTAGCCTCTTCTTCCTTTTCCTGCTCGCGAGGATGATCCATCACTATCATCCTAAGTTGCCATCATAGATTTTTAGTTGTGAAATCTTCTTGTGTTCCTTTTACTCATAGGACACTCAGTTTTGTAGTGTCCCATTTTGTTGCATCCAAAACATGTTATCTGACTTTTGTTAGTTTTTTCCTTTTGAGAATATCTTTTGTCTTATCTTCTCCGATTTATCATCCTCTGAATTCTTCTGGAATACTATGAGTTTTCCCTTTTGTGACATCTTCAGTCTTCTTGGAGGATGGACTTTCTGTTTGACTAGATTTTAGAGCAATCATTTTTCCTTTTTTGCTTGGTTTATCAACAAGCAACAATGGTTTATGAGCTCTAAGAGTTCCAACCAGATCCTCTAACCTCATGGTGGCCAAGTTTCTTGCTTCTGTAATGGCAGTCACCTTTGGTCTCCATTCTTTTGGCAAACTCCTAAGAATTTTCCTTATCCTTTCTTGAATGGAGTATTCCTTTCCAAAGGACCTTCAGTTGTTTAGGATGATTGTTAGCCTTGAGAACATCCCATCAACCATTTCTTTCTCCTTCATTTCGAACAGTTCGAATTCTCTTACACCCACGTCGATCCTAGCTTCTTTAACATGACTTGATCCTTCATGATGGATCTTCATAGTGTCCCATAGTTCCTTACCGCTTTTTCATTCTTCCATTCTATCATATTCTTCCCTGCTCAAAGCACACGTTAGAAATAAATGAGCTTTGGAGTTTAGGAGTACCTTAGCATTTTCTTATGTAGTCCATTGTGCTTGAGGTTTTTCGTCAGAGGATGAATCTGTGTTGTTGATTCTAATGAAGTGATTTCCATTTTCAACTACAGACCACATGTTGTTATCTTGTGATACGAGAAACAATCTCGTATTTTCTTTCCAGTGGTAGTAATATGTGCCATCAAAATAGGGAGGTTTGCTGGATGATCCTCCTTCAGGGATATACTTAGCTTTTGACATTTTTTCTTTGATCTTTTTCTCTTACACTGTTAGGTGTAGTTTTTTAGAGAACCTTGCTCTGATGCCAATTGAAGTAGCTAGAATATCACTAGAAGAGGGGTTGAATAGGGATATTTGTTGTTTTAAATTTTCTTTTGAGTTTTAAAACTTTATCCTCTTCGAGAGAATTAAAATCAGAGGTTCGAAATTAAAATCTTTGAGTATGAGCTGATTACTAAAAGATAGAGAGAGAATAAAAAATGACACTCACAACTTTATACTAGTTCACCCAATGAAGGCTACATCCAGTCCTCACACACTTGTGAGATTTCACTAGGAATCAAAACGATCAACCTCTCAAAGAGGTCAATTACAATTTGTGTGTTCTAGAGCCTCACCAAGCTCACAATTTCTTCTCACATATTTCAACTATTCCCAAGTGTAACTCGGAAATTACAAGATGACATAATGAAGTTTATGATATTTCTCTTTTCTAACACTTTCTAAAAAGATATTTCAGAGATCTAGTGTAAGACTATAGAAAGTATAAAGAGAAGATGGGAATGCTCTTGATAGCTTTTAGACTTTCTATTTTTATGCTTTGTAGTTGTGTGTTTAATGAAGAAGAGATCCCTTCATTTTATAGAGTTTTAAGATACTCTATCCATGTGTTAAGATACTTCAAGACTGTTGGGGACTTAACCAAAAGTCCAAGGCCAGTAATCTTAATCACAGAAATGTCATCCAGTTGTCTTTTGTCTTGTTTGAGCGCGGAGGATGGAATTTAGTCCATCCTCGTATAGGAGGTTCAAACCTCCTTGATGTTTGAGCCTGAACTGTCCTTTTTCTTTTTCATTCTTCAAGACATATCAGATTCTATTTTGGTCTTGCTTAGTACAGCTTTTATGTACTTTGATAAGTTAGAACCATTTTCATAATATGAGGATGAAGAGAGCTTGAGGTTCATGCTCTTACAGTTCATTTTTCCTTGTTTATCCTCTGCCTTTGTCCTCTTCAGTTAACTTTCTTTTTCTTTCAAACTCTAACACTGATTTAACTTCTCTTTTGATAAGAAATCATTGTTATAGTGATTTTGAAGATTTTGCATATTTGATGGTTCATCCTCTTGTCTATCCTCCAGTTTTGAAAAACTTATTGGATTGACTCAGATTTTGTTTCTTTTGAAGAGTAACCTATTTTCTAATATTAATTCACTCAAGAGCACATATTAGTCATTAACAAGAATCATAATCTTTAAATAATTTTGTTATCATTAAAACCATTTGAAAGAGATTTTGTCTCAACATAAGATTCTAGTGATGAATTGAGTAGAAATTGGTACTTGGATAGAAAATGTAGCAATCACATGGCCAAAGATGAGAGAATCTTCAAAGATATTGATGACTCTATCAAAGTAAAAGTTTGGTTGGGAAATGGCTCAATCGTGGAATCGAAAGGTAAAGGCACTACTATCATGGTGGAGAAAAAGAATGGCACGAGATTCATCAAGGATGTTTTACTAGTTCCCAATCTTAAAGAAACTCTTTTGAGTATTGGTCAAATTATGGAGAAAGGTTATACTCTTCACTATGAGGGAGACACGTGATCCATGTACGACAACAATTTCAAAAGGCAAAAGATAGCCAAAGTGAAAATGGAGAAAACAAATAGAAGTTTTCCAATAAGCTTAAAATATACTTCTAACATTGTCATGAGAGTACAAGTCAATGATTAATGACTATGGCATTGAAGGTTTGGCCACTTAAACACTCAAGCTCTAAAGATGTTATATCAAAAGAATATGATGGGATATATCCCCTACTTGAATGAAAATAATAAAGCTTGTGATTGATGTCTTCTTGGGAAGCAACACCGATTGCCATTTTCAATAGGAGAAACATGGAGAGATAAGGACTTTCTAGAGTTGATACAGACATATATCTGTAGACCGATTAAGACACCCTCACTCCACAACAACATGTATTTCATCCATGACTTTTCTAGAATGGCACAGGTCTACTTTATTAAAGAAAAATCAGAAGTTTTTAGAATATTTAAAAAGTTTAAGATCCTTGTCAAAAAGAAAAGAGGAAAACATAGTAAAGTTCTCAAAAGTAACTGCAGTAAAAAATACAACTCCTACGAGTTTGATAAATTCTACGAGGATGAATACATTGAGTGAAAACTAATACTTGCATATTCTCTCCAAAAAAATGATATCTTTGAGAAGAAGATTTGCACAATTATAGAGATGGCAAAATCAATGTTGAAGGAGAAAGGATTGCCTAATACTTTTTGGGTTGAAGCAGTTTACACTGTTGTTTACATACTTAATAGATTCCTAACTAAGGCAGTTCTAGACAAGACTTCTATTGAAGCTTGGACTAGAAAAAAAGTTATTAGCTAAACATCTAAGAATTTTTGGATCTATTTGCTAGAAACATGTTCCTAGCTAAAAGAGACACAAGCTAGAACACAAGATCGTAAAAGGTATATTCTTGGGGTATAATACACAATTAAAAGGCTATAGAGTCTATAACTTGCAAACACAAAAGCTTGCAATAAGTCGTGATGTCGAGGTTGATGACAATGCTAGTTGGAATTGGGATGAAGGAAAAGTTGAGAAGGGAAGCATTTCCATACCAATACCACAATTTGAAAAAGAAAATATAGGAAAAGCTGCAGAAGACTCAAGTATGCTACCTTTGCCTCCTTAACAAGAAACTTCATCACAAGAATCTACTCCAAGATGAGTAAAATAATTGGTGAGCATATATGAAACTTGAAACTTGACCTTACTAGAGCCTGAAAACTATGAAGTGGCGTCAAAACAAGAAGTATGGGTCAAAGCAACGCATGAAAAGATAAAAATGATCGAGAAGAATAATATGTGGGACGATACAGAAACATAAGGCTAGATTAGTCGCAAAAGGCTACTTGAAACAACCTAGAGTTGACTTAATGAGACATTTTCTCTAATTGATCGCTTACATACTATAAGAGCCTTAATAGCTCTTACGTCACAAAAAGGATGGAACATTTATCAACTTAATATGGAATATGCTTTTCTTAATGGTGGGGTTAAGGAAGAGATTTATGTAGAGCAACCACAAAGATTTGTAGCCAAAGGCAATGAAGGAAAAGTTCTAAGGCTAAGAAAAGCTCTATATGGCCTAAAGTAAGCCTGTAACACCCCGAGTTTAAAACACAGCGCGGGTGCATTTTTTTTTTTCAATAAATAATTAAAATGAGTTTTCCAAAATTAATATCAAGGGAATTAAAATAAAATCAGTTCATTTCAAAGGTTATCACCCAATAAGTGTCAGAGTGCAGAATAATACAGCGGAAAGAGTAATACATTAATTCCCAAAATAAAATTACATTTCCCAAAACTCAAGACCCTACACAAAAGTCTAGACTGATCATGCACTAAGCTACAGTAGCACGGTCTCCACCGTATCCTCTATAAGTCTCGTCTTCAGCCAACCGTCCGTCCCTCTGCGTTGTCCACGTAGACTCCGTACGTAAAGATCAGGGGAAACTAACGACGCTTCCGTTGTTAGTGTATCCGTCGGTAGGACGGGTTTGGGTAACATCTGAGGGCAAAGCCCAAAGTCCACAATATAATAGCAAGAGTCACCGACCGAAATTAACAAATAAGCACATAGCATATATCTCACAACAAAACATATATTCATGGCATAATATATGACAATGATGAGGAAAATAATAATGCTCATTTGAAATTTAATGACATATATGCCTTTTCAAAACAACAGCCAATTATTATGAAATATGTGGTAAGTACAAACAACACCTCAGCAAATCACAATCATTAAATCAGAAATTCAGGTTCTGAACAGTACTCACACACATTCAATTTCCACTCATCATCATAATTCAATCGTGACCCACCGGTCAATCCCCCAATGCAATATATATATGCTCATGTATACAATTTTCTTGGAATCACCAAGGTGCAGTCGCTCACAGACCAGCACACATGCAGTCTCTCACAGACCAGCACACGTGCAGTCTCTCACAGACCAGCACGATTTATATATGTCAGACTTTAACGGCCCTCAAGACCAGGGTGCAATCTCTCACAGATCAGCACCAGTGCAGTCGCTCAACAGACCAGCACGACTTCACAAATGGAATGGACCGTCTAATACACGCGGAACCATTCCGTAGCCCGGATAGAATAGACCGTCTAATACACGCGGAACTATTCTATAACCATCATGGTCACGACAATTACATGTATTAGCCTCTCACATGCCAAATACACAGAAGTTAAATCCTCGCACGGATAGAATGGACCATCTAATACACGTGGAACCACTCCGTAGCCCGAGTAGAATAGACCGTCCAATACACGCGGAACTACTCTTACCCCGGATAGAACAGACCGTCTAATACACGCGGAACTATTCTATAACCCACGGTTACTACTTAACTTCGCGGCCCATCACGGTCACCGTATCAACTCTGTGGCCCATCGCGGTCACCACTTGACTATGCAATGCATGAACTTGCAATGTTTTCTCTTCACTGAAAACAGTATGCGACATCAATGAATTTCATGCATTTCCACCATTTCTCAAAATACCTTAACACAACCAATTTTATTATCAACACATCAATGCTTAAACATTCAAGTAATCATTAACACTTTACATTATCACACAATTCCATTCTTAATCATCATAAGTCTTTCCTCAACTCTTTAAAATTCACAAAACAGTGTTTAAAACTGAGTTTTCTGGAAATAAGAATCTGTATTCGAATACAGCCTCTCTGTATTCGAATACATCAGCCAAAACAGTGCAGAATTAATACTCTGTATTTGAATACAGCCCTCGGGTATTCGAATACAGAGGTAGTCTCAGTGCACGAATCAACATTTTTCACTACATCATTTAAAGGTTTTCAAAACATCATCCTCTCCTCTTCAAAACTATATCAAGGACTCCATTTTAAATCATTTTAATCCTTCTCAAAGTTTCCCAACACTTTAAAATTCACAAGGCAGAGTTTAAAACTTGATTTTTTGGAAAACACGAATATGTATTCGAATACAGCTTCCTTGTATTCGAATACAGAAGCTAAAAACTGAGTTTCTGAAAAAACACGAATCTATATTCGAATACAGATCCCTTGTATTCGAATACAGAAGCTGAAACTAGTGAAAATCTGCAATTTTAACATTTTGTATTCGAATACAGCATGTCTGTAGTCGAGTACGGAAGACAAAACCAGAATGATCAACATCAGATCATCTGAAAACAGAACTAGAATCAGAATGATTAACGTCAGAACATCAGGAACAGAACCAAAATCAGAATGATTGACATCAGAACATCAGGAACAGAACCAGAATCAGAATGATTAACATCAGAACATTAGAAACAGAACTAGAATCAGAATCATCAACACCAGAACATCAGAAACAGAACCAGAATCAGAATCATCAACACCAGAACATTAGAAAGCAGAACCAGAATGATCAACATCAGAAACAGAATCAGAATGATCAACATCAGAAACAGAACCAGAATGATCAACATCAGAACATCAGAAGCAAAACAGAATGATTCACTCCAGAATCATCAGAAGCAACACAGAATGATTCACACCAGAATCATCAGAAGCAGACACAACAGAATGATTCACCCAGAATCATCAGGAACAACACAGAATGATTCACACCAGAATTATCAGAAACAGAAACAACAGAATGATGCATCCAGAATCATCAGAAACAACACAGAATGATTCATCCAGAATCATCAGAAACCTCACAGAATGATTCACACCAGAATCATCATAAACAACACAGAATGATTCATCCAGAATCATCATAAACAACACAGAGTGATGTTGGAACCAAGTTGGTTCTAAATAATCTGGATTTTGATGTGTACAAATACACTTGATGGAATCTTATTTTGAACTTGAATTACTACGGTAAAAACCATCAGAAGATGAATGTATCAGAGGATGCATTCTGAATTTACAGAAGATGCATTTCTGGAATTATCAGAAGATAAACCAGAATGTCCAAAACCGACCAGAAGATAACTTTGGAGGCTTATATCAAACAGAAACAAAATCAGAAGAACATCTGGAAAACACCAGAGGGAAGCCTGCCATAATATGAATTGCTCCAAACAAGAATGATTCAAATATCAGAAGCAATCAAGAAGTTACACTGATCAGAACATAGCCTGGCAGTGTAATTTCAGCACAGTCCATACTTGTCCAGAAGTGACCAGAAGATATCTTTGATGGACTATATCAGAGGGAATAAATATCAGAAGATTCTTTGGACCATACTATTGTGAAGCCTGCCATGTGGAGAGTTGTTCCAGGCCATAAGTTGTCAAAAGCAAGAAGTAATCCAAAAGATAATTTGACCAGAACATGGCATGACAATCGAATTTTGAATAACCCAGACTTCGCCCAGACTTCATCTAGAATTGATCAGAAGAAGCACATAATGGTTCATGCCAGAATCACCAGAAGCAGAAACAACATAATGATAATCAGAATCATCAGAAGCAGGAAACAGGATGATGATCAGAATCATCAGAAGCAGAAAACATGATGATTATCAGAATCATCAGAAGCAGGAAACAGGATGATGATCAGAATCATCAGAAGCAGAAAACATGATGATTATCAGAATCATTAGAAGCAGAAACAGAATGATTATCAGAATCATCAGAAGCAAAACAGAATGATTATCAGAATCATCAGAAGCAGAAACAAGATGATTATCAGAATCATCAGAAGCAGAAACAGGATGATCAATATCAGAATCATCAGAAGCAAAACAGAATAATTATCATAATCATTAGAAGCAGAAACAAGATGATTATCAGAATCATCAGAAGCAGAAACAAGATGATCAATATCAGAATCATCAGAAGCAGAAACAGAATGATTATCAGAATCATCAGAAGCAAAACAGAATGATTCACACAAGAATCATCATAAGCAGAAACAGAATGATTATCAGAATCATCAGAAGCAAAACAGAATGATTCACACAAGAATCATCAGAAGCAGAAATAGGATGATTAATATCAGAATCATCAGAAGTAGAAACAGGATGATTAACATCAGAATCATCAGAAGCAAAAACAGGATGATTAACAGAATCATCATAAGCAAAACAGAATGATTATCAGAATCATCAGAAGCAAAAACAAGATGATTATCAGAATCATCAGAAGCAGAAACAGGATGATCAATATCATAATCATCAGAAGCAGAAATAGAATGATTCACACAAGAATCATCAGAAGCAGAAACAGGATGATTATCAGAATCATCAGAAGCAAAACAGAATGATTCACACAAGAATCATCAGAAGCAGAAATAGGATGATTAACATCAAAATCATCAGAAGCAGAAATTCTTCTTTTGTATTCGACTACAGGGCTCGTAGTCGAATACGAGTTTGAAAACTTAAGTAAAACAGAAATTTTACAGGTTGTAGTCGAATACACACATGTTGTATTCGAATACACCTTCGAAAACCAGTGAAAATTTCCTGAGATTTCAACCCTTTCAAAACTGTTTTCTTTTAAAACAACAACCAAACAACAAAACAGATTCAACACTTTTTTTTTCCAGACAATACTTCCCTCATTAAAAATCCCTTTTCTTTTAAATCATCAACATCACTAGAATCATTCACGACAGAAGCAGAATCCAAATCATTAACACCAAATCATCCAGAACAGAAATAGAATGATCACACCAGAATCAGAACATGCATCTCCAAACTACATGCAAGGCATTTTCAGCATTCTTACACAAACAACACAACATGCAAACATATTCTAGTCTTTCTCAAACATCAGAATAATCATGTAAGCATTTCAGCTTTCACACCACATCAGAATCACATGCAGCATCACAAAGCAGCAAAACAGAATGCATTCTTGCATTTTAAAACTATTTTTCCAAAACAGTTCTATAACATGCATTTTAATCATATTTAAAATAACATGCAAAACGTTTTTCAGCTTTCCCACACAAATAAAACAACTTTGCAGTAACAACCAGAACAACAACATCACAGATTCATTACACATCACAAAAATGCATTTTCTTCATTTTTTTTCAAAAATGTGATTGCAAAATAGTTTTTCTTCAAAAACAGAATGAAACAGCAAGCATTTACAGCCCTAATGCAACTAGAAAGTTGGAAGGTGCCCTTACCCTTGTTGCGTGTTCTGCTATTCCTCTCGTTTCTGATTCTGCTCCCGTTTGCGCGTCCAAAACCGGTCAAACTGCAGCTTGAGTTTGCTGCTACGAAATTGGGTTCTTTAACTCCGTAATGGTATGGGGAATAACTTTTGTACTGGGGTTTTGGTGTTTCAGTGCTTGGATGTCCAAGTAATGGCACTTTGAAAAGTTCCCTCTTTTCTTTCTTTGTAATCGTGACTGGAAGGGGAAGGCAGAAACAGCACACAGGATGGGAGGGAAAGGTACTGTTACATGCAACACTATTACATGCAGTATGGGCAGTGAGGAAGGAGGGATGGTGTTCTGATTTCACCATCATGCTCACTCCTATTTATAGGTTTTTTTTTAGGTGCCACCTCACCCAAAAATATTGTTAAAATAATGCTGAATCCTTTAGCACTTAATTGTCTTATAATTAGCCACTAATCCTCAATTAACTTGTCCGATTAATTTAATTACTCGAAATTAAATTAATTTAATCTTCATCCAATAATTTTGATTCATCTTCCAAAATAATATTTACATATATATATATATTCACTCAAAACATACATATATTAAATATTTTACAAATATCCCTAAAATACACTTAATATTAATTCCAAAATTAATATTAACTTTAAGGGTCTTACAAAGCCACTCGAGCATGGTACAATAGAATTCATTGCTGCTTCATCGATCGAGGATTTAGGAGGATCAAGAATGAGCCAACACTATACATCAAGACCCAAGGTCAATAGGATACTTTCATGGTCTCTTTATAAGTAGATGATCTTATCTACTCTTGTAACAAAACAAATGATAATGGAATTCAAAGAAGACATGATGAAGACTTTCTTGATGAATTACTTCCTTGGCGTAGAAGTAAAACAACACGAGGAAGGAATATTTATATGTCATAACAAATACGCCAAAACACTATTAAAGAAATTTAAGATGAATGATTGCAAGTCAGTCACTACTCAATTTGTGACAAAAGAGAAACTACAAAAGGATGATGGAGCCCTAGAAGTTGATGTATTACGCTACAGAAGTTTGATACGGAGTCTGCTATATCTTACCCCTAGGCGACCATATATCATGTATGCTACAAGTCTACTATCAAGATTTATGCATAAACCAAGTCAAATTCACTTCAAAGCTAGTAAAAGAATTTGAAGATACTTGCAAAGCACAAAGGAGTTATGCTTTTTAAGAAGCTAGTCAAATTCACTTTGACATAAAGAGCACACTAGATTATGCCTCTTCACTAGGGGTGGGAATAGGTCAGGCCAGGCCAGGCTTTGAAAGGCCTGAGCCTGGCCTACGATTAATTTTTTAGGCCTAAGTCTGGCCTACGGCCTATCATAGGCTTTTTTTTCGGCCTAGCCTGACCTTTTTAAAAATCTGGTCTGGCCTGAAAATCTATTTAAAAGCCTTATTCACATTAAAATATTTAAATATTATATTTTACATTTTTTTAAATAGGCTAAATTAGAAAGTTTTATATAAGGAAAACTAATAAAATTATAATCAAATCTAATATAATAAAATAATATTAAAATAGCCTAATTGACAGGCTTTAAAATAGGAAACAATAATATTAATAAATAACATTAATAAATAATAAGATATATATATATATATATATATACTTTAAAATAGTAAACTATAATATTAATAAATAATAATAAAAAATAACATTAATAAATAATATATATATATAGGTCGGCCTGTTAGGCCTAATAGGCTTTTATATAAGCATGAACCTGGCCTATTTAAAAAAATAGGCTTTAAAAATAGCCTGAACCTGACCTTCTTATTAAACAGACCAGGCCAGGCCAGGTCATAGGCCCCTGTCGGACGGCCTAGCCTATTCCCATCCCTACTCTTCACTTGGGTCGGGACTATTCTCTTGGACATCAAAGAAATAAGCAATTGTTGCATAACCAACTGCAAAGGCAAAGTATGTGGCAACAGCTGAAGCTACAAGTCAAGCTATATGGTTTCGAAGAATACTTGGAGAAATGGGTGAAGTACAAGAGGAGTTAACCATAATCTACTGTGATAGTAAATCAATAATTACAATCACAATGAATCTAGTACATCACAATAGAACAAAACGCATAACAATCAAATATCACTTTATCAGATAAGCAAATGAGGCTAAACAAATCAAACTCGAGTACTGGAAGAAAGAAGATCAAGTAACAGACATAATTACAAAGGCATTGTTGAGAGCAAGATTTGAGCAACTACGAACTATGCTTGGGGTTACCGAAAAATGCATCAATGAAGAGTGTTGAGAGGTGATGCACATTTCTAGATCTTTCTAGAACACATTAGTAACTTATAGAATAAGTATTAATTATTTATTTATGATGTACATGCCTATACCTTTTTAGAATACTTGAGCAGTTCATAGAATAAATAATTACTACATTTGTATTAAAACTGTCATGAAAAATCTAAAATATAACTTCCACAACTTTTAGAAGGAAACATCTAAATTATAGCTATCACAACTATAAAATTCCAACGAGATTTATTTGTAAGTAAGTCATTTTGAGAGCTTACAAACTATTCATTGCTCTAAACTTCACACTACTTGCTACAATTACCTTCCAACTATCAACTAAAACCTTCTATGTTATCCAACTACATTCTAAACTAACTATATTATCTCAAATACTAACAATTTTATTATCCTAATATTCATCCCCTTTATTATAAAATACATTTAACTTTGTAATTAATCAATAACTTATAGTTTATAAAAAAGGGATGTTACAAGAACAACTATTGGAGGATGTCTAACTTGGTGGTGTTGTCCAAAGTAACTCTGTTTCAAGCAAAAACAAATAGAACATAGAGTTCAGAAAAAAGGATGAAGAAAATGTGAAGGAAAAAGGCGAGATGTGGAGAGGTGGTAGAACAAGCTCTTACCATGACAAAGAAATGAAAAAAGGCGGTGGTGATGTTCCCTAAAATAAAACAAAAACTAATCAGAGTAGTGAAAAGTTCGGGCAATGGGGAGCATGAAAATGAGTTTTATTTTTCCAATAGGTGGATGCAGAGGTTGAAGGGGACGTCGGAAGTGATGGAAGAAAATAGGGTTTGAGGAAGGAGAAAGGTTGTCTGATTTTCATAGTTGAAGAGAGAGAAAGATGAGAAGAAATAAAATATGTGTGTCTAGGAATTATGGGTTGCGTTTGTATAAGATGAAGGGAAAAGGACAAAACAATTCTACCTATTTAATTGAGATCCCATTTTCAAAATAAAAAATGATACTTTAATCAAAAGAATGGTTAAAAGAAAATTGTTTAAAACAACAATTGATAAATGTAGCCTCTTGTTAAAAAATAATGTAATAGTTTGTTAGACTCTCACAATATGGTGAATTAGGATTTGAATCCTATATGAGAGGTTCCCACATTTATTGTCTGATGCATCTTAAATCAGATTATCTTTTATAGAGGGACCTTCTAGAAAACAAAAAAATCTGACAGTTTAAAATTGTTACCAAATATATTTAAGGGGACATTTATTAACTATTGAAAAAAAACTTGTCATAGTTGTTACTCACGAAATGGTTGGCAAGGAACTCTAGAAGGGAGGAGGTTGAATAGAGTTCGATAGCTTTTAAACAATCATTTCAAAACTGTGTGATTCACACAATAGAAAATTAAAGTTTTAAATCCGATGAACCCAAGTATTAAGCGAACTGGATGCATCAAATTGTTGATGGTATCAGAATCAAGCAACAAAAATCATGTGGAAACTTATACAAGAAAACGTAAATTTTGATAGCAGTTGCTTTGAAAAAGATTTTGATACTTCCATCAAATTCACAAAGATCTCATATTAAAGAATCAATAAATCACAACTTATAAAAACACTAAGATATCAAACTTTTCAATCTAAATCAAAGTCTAAGATTTTGAATTCAAAGTTAAAAAGAAACAAAAAAAATATATTCAACACATGAAAACAAAACAAGGTTCTAAATTAGAAAATTCTAATAACAACTTTCTATCAATTTTTCCCTAAAACAGAAAACGCCACAAAACTCCAATTATAATGAAAAAAAATCAAAGAACAATATGAAATTGAAGAAATTAAAAAGTAAAGAAAATAGAGAATTAAACGACAATTTATACTGGTTCCTCTACTTTGTCCTTGTATCTAGAGTATGTCATGTCCTCATTCAGTCGAATGAGAATTTCTTTCTTTATTATTAATTTTGAACGTTTACCAGATTCTTCGGTAAATGTTACAAAACCTTGCACATAAAACCTTCTTCTTAAAAGCTCTTTGACACATAAACTTGCAAGATAGACACCTAGAGAACCCTCTCTAGAAAATCCTTGAAGATCATCTTCTTTAGTCCTTCAATACGCAATCCACCAAATATACCTTGTTATTTATTGTTTCTAAACTCGATTGCACACCCGACTTGATCAAGAAAGAGTTTTCAATTTATGATATGATCTTGAGTTCTTCAGTACGAACAATGGGTGAAAGTATTCTCTTGTATTAAAAAATGATTAGAAAACCTTTTATATGATACATGAAAAAGCTAGACCGATGAAAATAATTTTTTTATGAGAAATAACAACTTGGTAATTGTCATAACTACCTTAAAATTTTCAAACTTCAAAACTATGGAGTTTGTAAGTCGATTCACACACCTTGTGAATCGATTTACAGGTGTTTAAAAAACTAATTTTGATGTCTGAAGCTGTATGAATCGACTCACACAAGGGTAAGTTGACTTATAGAATTCCATGCAATGTTGTTAAGTCGATTCACATGATAGGTGAGTCGATTTACAACCATAATACTTCAAAAACTGAGTTTTTGATGTTCATAAATTGATTCATAAGTTGGTAAGTCAATTCACAAAATTAAAAGTCACTTAGAAAAAGTTTTTGGAGTGTTTTAAACCATGCCAGTGCATTGTGATCATGCTAGAAAGTGTATGCATGCTAAATCAACATTTAATAACACTTATGCATGATAAAACTTTGTTTTTCATGATTTTTTTCTTGATCAAGTAATCTATCCAAGAGCTAGACAATGAAAATCAACAAAGTACACACTTATATAATATAGACTAAACAAGTTGACATTACTCAAAATACTAAGTCTAAACTAACTAGAATACACCTTACAATTACAATATGATAATCTAAAATTGTTTTCTTTTTATTTTAAGAAACATTTAGTTCGTGTTGTAAAAAAATAATTGGCAACGGTCTTAAATTGTTGGCTAGTCTACTTTTAGGCAATATATTTTACACTTAAAAAGTGTTGCTAGAAAAGAGACAATAAATTTTTTAGTGGATATATTATATTAATTTATATAAATATATGCATACACATTATGTGAGTGTTCCATAAAATAAGTATGTATGTTGTATGTCTATTTATACATAGTTGTTTATTTGTTCGATACATAGAAAAATTGAAATTGTAAACGTATTATTTTTTAAAAAGATATTTCAATATTTACGACACTTATATAATCTAAATTAAACAAGTTAACATTACTCAAAATATTAAGTTTAAATTAACTAGAATACACTTTATAATTACAATATGATAATCTAAAATTTTTTTTATTTTATTTTAGGAAACATTTATTTGGTGTTGAAAAAAAAAATTGACAACTGTCTTAAATTGTTGGCTAACCTACTTTTTGCCAATATATTTTACACCTATTGCATAAAAAGTGTTGCTAGAAAAGAGACAAATAAATTTTGTAGTGGATATATTATATTAATTTCTATAAATATATGCATACAGATTATGTGAGTGTTCCATAAAAAAAGTGTGCATGTTATATCAATTTGTCTATTTATAAATAGTTGTTTATTTGTTAGATACATAGAAAAATTGAAATTGTTAACGTATTATTTTTTTTAAGATGTATTTTAATATTTACCAAGAATAATATTTTTCTTACATTATTTTTAAGTGCAATTCTTATAGTTGCAGGCATATTTCACATTAACTATTTATGTTTATATGGGAATTTTAATTTTTAACTCATAATATCATAGTAGGAGATTCACATCTTACATATAGTTATACTTCCTCATTTCTTTTTAATTATTATTTTTTTTTTGGCTTTTTACATTTATCAACATAAATAATAAAAAATTTATTTTTGATGTCATTATTTACCTTTTTTCAAT